>JBAJNP010006920.1:736-24097 GCA_036877545.1 Yasuhikotakia modesta | reverse complement strand
GTTAATTAAGGTTTACATTTTATTCCCTTCTCCTCAGTGCTGCTGATTGGTCAAGCCAACAACCAATAACTGTGATCTATAGTAAATAATGTTTTTTGAAAGTGCTTACATGCGATTACATGACAACAAAATGATTTTGTTACCATCACATGATTGGCCACAACACCTGGCTAATCTGATAAGCAAACACTGAGACTGTCACACTACATGTAAATGTGTGTGGGACGGACAAAGTGTTCAAATCTCTTTCAACATCAAACACATTTGAATGACACAAAGTTAATTCTTCACACGCGGCAACGGCGATAACATGGTATTGATGCTACCATGTTGATCATAATCTTTTCTCGTAGGAAACAATAGTTTTAAACCCAACAATTGTCTGCAAATTGTTTATCTCTGCCACTTTTTTCACTGTGCTGCACTGAAAGGCATTATTACATGTTTGTGCACAAAAACACTCAATAGACAAGAATTATCTTAGCTTAGCAAAAAGATGGTTGGACAATTAGCACGGCTGTATTCATGCAGAATCATGCTACAGTAAGTTTCTGTGCATTAAAGCTGGTACTGAGAACCAACAGGGATTTAACACAGCAGCTGTCTACAAATAAACATGTTTCAGTTGACATGTGACCTTCCTGTCTTTCTGTGTGAGTGTGCGTGGGCATTAAACAAGCAAATTGCATAATATATTCAAGACTTATATCTCAGGCTACCATGAAATTATGATTATTGTGGATTAAGCAGAGATGGCATGTCAAACAGTCTGTATGTAGTTTCTAACATATATTTGACACAGGCCTCTCATGTATGTCTGTTTAACACTGTGGGTTTCTCCCACTCTGCCTGTGACGTGAGTTTCAGAAAGGATGCAGATGTTCTTGTGGTCAGAGCGCAGAGGCATGAAAAGTTGCAGCAGTCCTGTAACTTTACATGCAAACACGCTCGTGTCACAAACAGCTTTAGCGCTACCAACAAACATGTTTTCTAGTTTCTAGATTTACAATCAAGCAATTGGCAGATGCTTTAATCCAAAACAACTTAAAAGTGCATACAAGGTATATTATTGTGCAAGTCCACCTGGACTCGAACCCCTGACCTTGATGTTGCATACAACATGCTTTACCAGTTAGGCTACGGTAAGCATCCAAAAGTAAAAGATACGAAGAGCGTCAAGTTACAATTCGTTGCAGTTGTAACATAGTTACTCAAACAACCACTGTGTTGTCTTAAAGCTGAACTGTGTACCATGAACAACAACAAATCAAGAAATCTTCTAACAATAACTGTTATTAAACACTCTCTCCCTTTTCTAAACATGTTTGGTACTAAGCTGGTTGAGATACTCAAACAGAGAAGCAACAGTGTAGACGTATTGGAGGAATCATTCTTCAAATGGGCAAAATTAAGTGCTTAACACTCTAAAATGCAGATATATAAGCTATATGTTAATTTGCTATATGTGTTACTTTATTTGATCAGATAGCTATAGGGCTGTAAAGATGAGTTTTGATGTTTTTAAGTTCCTCTTAATAGCATATGAGAAGCACATGGCTAGTCTAGCCAAGGGCAACATTTAACTTGTCATGACCACAAATGATGCTGTTTTTTCCCCTTCACTGCATGCCATCAGTGTCAAACACACAATAACTACAATATCTAATAACTAATATCTAATATTAAGGTGGCAGCGCACAACACTTAAAATGATCTTTTCTAGGTACTGGTGGAACAAGCAAATGACAGAATTAAAAAAACGTTTAAATAACAATCTTATGACCAAGCAACCATGTTAAAACAACACCTAAAAAATGAATGTTGTACACATTCTTAGAATGTTCAAAAAAAGATTTAATCTTTTTGTAACTTGATGGAAACGTTAGAGAAACGTACAACATTACACTGTTAGCTGGGTTGCTTCAGTGCGTATTGAATACGCACCTTCCACCAATAAGCTGCAGCACCTGTAAGTAATACTGCATGTGATTGGATCAAAAAACTACAGACATCAGCTTTCGCCCTAAAGCCTCCTCCGACAGCCCACACCCATCAAAACCTGATGCCTTAAAAAATAACGCTTCCTGAGCAAAAAAGTACATCCACGATGCCATTATTTTCCAGATACAACATGCCAGGTTGACCCACAATGTCTTGCTTTAATTTTAAGGCCTGCTGAGAGAGCACACCATTCATTTAATATCGGCAAACTAGTTCTTCTGCACAGCTCTGTGATGGATGCCCACAAAATCTGTGTCCAGTAAAAGCCAAGCCTCATCTGTGGAACAACTTATTGAATTTCCTTGGTTGCTTGGCTAAGCAGATAGCCGTTTTACAGTGTGAATAATTGGACTCTTATATTTCACTGCAACCGGCTTTCCAGTGGCCTGTACGAGCGAATTTGCCAATAATGGTGCGCATTTGAGGGTTGGAGACTGAAATGCGCTGTTCTGTCCTTGCTGATTTATCTAGGGGTCTTTCTTATGCAGACTGCAGATAGCAGAATTAGCTGCATGCTAAACTGCTGCGTCAGTCTAGTGCTGTCCATACTCAGATCAATTAGAACTCACTAATTGCTGTACCACCAATTATGCGCCGATAAGCAGGAGATGGGACGATTACAGACCACTTTAGGAAGGTGAGCAGAAACGACAGTCTCAACAAATTTAAGCTGCAAGAACGTTTCCCTAACGCTTCTGTTAGGAAACCAAAACTTTAAAAATGTTATCATGTTTTAGAAATGTTTAAAACGTCCATTTTTTTGGACAACATTAACATTTTTGCTGGTCATAAGAACGTTATTCAAACATTTTAAATTTTATAACGCTTACACAACGCTCCACTAACAATTTACTGGCGCTAAATATCATACATCAAAAACGTTATTACGTTGCAGAAACGGTTTTAACAGCTTTGAGATTCCCTAATGTTCCCTGTTAGCCAAGTAAACATCCGGTTGGGTGAATTAGAGCTGAGGGTGGTTGGGTGCATGTTAGACTCGTCTTTTTCAGCGTATAAAAGTTTCTCTGGTGCTCTACTGCATTATGCTGTTTTCTGACCTTTTGTCACCCTCACGGCTGGAGATACAGCAGCCTGCTTGTGTGAGTCAGCATCTCCACACAGATTTAGCAGACCGAAGGGATTCTGGACTGCTTTACATGTCATTGCTTCTAAAAACAGAATATTGGCAACATATATCCTCCCGTCTCCTCATTAAAGGATTTAAAAGGGTGCCTGAGATAGAGGCGCAACAAACTCAAGTGTAGTTGGGGCCAAAATCGAGTAAACTGGTCTGAAATCGGTCCTCCATGAAGGTCGTCATATGTTGCAACACCGACACCCTCTTAAGCAGGGATTTGAGGGGCCACGGGGACATCCAGACGGACAGATCTAGACTGCTTGTCCCCCTCAGCCATGTCTCCAGACAGCTGGACAGAGAGTGTGGCACAGAAAGAGAGGCGCCCATCGCCAGGAGGAAACTGTAATGAGAGATTTGGAGAGGATGCAGTCAGTCTCTAACACATTTAGACACAAACAACCTCAAACACAGAACAGATTCAGGTCTGTATACCGGTCAGTATTTTTAGTACTTCTGCACAGTGTTCATTAATTCTTGTTTATTTACTTGACAACAGCAGACATGAGCACAAAAACCTTTGACTTGTTAGTGCGCTTTCACATATCTGTATATTAATTGTAATTTGTTTTTATTTAATTTTCATGGGACAAAACATCTGTCACACCACTCAGAAACTGTATCTGTAAAATTTGCCTTTTAGCGAATGCAAAAATAAACAAGTGGAATATTTTCTAATAATAAATAATATAGGAATATTCATAAGTCACTGTGCAGACAGTATTGTGTTAGGTATGTCTCTGGTCTGTCTCCTCGAGTTAGGGTTAGCATCAACACACAGATGCACACTACAACACAAAAATAAGGTGAGGCTGTTATCTGATGTGACTTTGGGGTGGGGGCAGGGGGAGTTAAAGAGTGAAAGACACAGACAGATATGAAAGATCTTTAAGACAGATATAACAGAAAAAAACAAAGAACGGAAGGGTAAAGAAAGGGTACGTAATACATATGTCCTAAACCATCAACTCTAAATCTGTTTAAAAGGTGGAAGCACATGCGCATGCTAAAGCTTTATATTACGACAACTTCCTCTTTTAAAATGTCACAAACTGCACCTATTTTCATTTCCTGAGGAGGCAATTTCAGTCTTGACACTTTTCTCTTTAGTAAACTGCGTAAGAGCGCTAGAGTGTGTGTGTGTGTGTGCAAGCAATTATTTTAAGGGTCTCTTTTAGTAAACTTTTTCCTCTTATTACTAAAAAACTTTAAATGACAAAACATATAACAAGCTCAATTCTAATAAAAGGTTACAACATTCCCTTAAATGACCCTTTCACATTAAAGTGTGAGAAAAAAAACATCCTGGTTAATTCTGGTCAGAGACAGTGAAAAATTATTGTTAAAAAACGAATTGACTATGTTTCTGGAACAAAAAAAGTTGCTAACGGTTTATGCCAGCGTCAGGGAAAAAATTAATAATTAAAAAAAATGACATGAGCCCTTTAAATATTTTCCTAGAATGCTAAATTCTGAAGAGCAGTTCCCAAAATAGTCCCGATGCCTCACAGTTCAGGGGAAATGTTGAGAGACAGGTGGGCAAGTCTTACATTAGCATTCCTTGTCCACATGTCTACTCACGCATTGCATCAACAGGATGGACACATGCAATCTGGCAACACGCTTCTGGCACTAACCCAGTTATTCCTCTCCATCTCTGTCTGAAACATGCCCTGTACAGACGCAAGGTCACAGGCTGGCGCTGGATAAATATTCACAAATATGCTGTCAGACAACTACACACTGAAATACAGACAAACACTTTGGCTAACGTGCACACACACGGGCTAAACACTGGTGATAAATGAAGAAGCGCCAAAATGTTCTGCTATCATCATTCAAAGCTAGTAATTCACATTAAAAGTCCCTGGAGTGGATGTTCATGTGATTACCTTTTTGTCCGTGATACATTAGGGCAGAAAGTAGAACATAGTAGCAAATTCTCCAGGGCGCTTAGCAAGACAAATTTAACCCCAGCAAATCCCTGACATGCATGTAATTGTTTATGGCATGATGACAGATGCGCTAAGAAAACGTTGAGGTACGTTCAGTAAGGACTGCAAAGTCAGTTTGGCAAGGAGGTGTCTGGGGGATCTGCAAGTTTTAACGCGGCTCAACACCAGAAAGACAGAAAGTGTGTGTCGATCTTCTGAACACCCAAAACTCTCCACACACACACACACACACACAAGCACACAAACACACAAACACACAAACACACAAACACACATCCTTTCCACCTGGGCAGCTGGTGTTACTGAAGATACGAGCCTGGCTTTGAGAGGTTTGTGGGCCACAGCTTATCTGTCATTCGCACAAACATTTCTGAAACATGTGGCAACTAAAAAACTTGTTCCTTTTTAATGCACACACTCAACCTGCGGTTACCAATTACTCTGACCCAAATAGCAGTCGTGAAAGCTTACAACTGAAGACTCTCCTCCCACAGAATAACTGTTACTGATACACTGCCAACTTTTCTTTTTAAAGAAGGATATTAAACATGTAAAATCTGTATTCGCGGTTATTAGGTAGACCTAGACTGCTCATTACTAGGTCAGATATCTAACACCCAAAGTCCATTTGTGTCTGGTTTTTGTAGGTTTTTCCTGATTCTTCGCTAATCGCTTGTACTCTGTGGGATTTATCTCCTTTCTCAACGGGTTTAAGCTAAAACGCTAGCTCTGGATATCCCTTAACCTCGTTTAAGCCTTTGTAAAAATGAAGCTTGAGTTTTAAGAGTGCTAAAAGTACTCCACTGGTCCTCATAATATGAGACAGAGGGCTTTTAGTTGTTGTGTTGATAGAGGGACACTGTAAGAAAACATGCGGTTATATAAAGTGCTTGCCTCATCTCTCATCTTCTGGGTGTTTGATCTCACAGCAGGACACAGGTTTACAGAGAGAGAGAGACATAGAGGGAGACAGATTAACCTCAATACATCCACAATATTAAATCCTTACGGCAACAACTTGCTACATAGATGCCTGTATTACACATCACCCACGCGTGACATTAGGCTGGATGCATGTTTTTAATTGAATGGGAAATAAATTCTGGCTGTGAGTAGGAAGCTGTTTATCTGAACAACCCAAATTTAACATTTTTAGCTAACAATTTTGTGTTGTAAAAACGCTTACCCAAAAATGTTCATTAAGTAACACAAATGTTTAAAAAATGTTTCTGAATGTTTTAGAAATGTTCAAAATGTCAGGTCCAGATTTTTAGACATCATATTAATATTACTGCTTGTCCTAAAAACATGAATCAAACACATGATGTTAAAAATGTTCTGCTAACATTACTGCAGGAGGTTTTTTCATAACCTTGCAGACAATGTTAGCCAACATTCTGAGAAGGTTCCTCATTAGCTGGTATATAATGCTAAAGGAGCAACATTCTGTGGTTTTGTTGGTAGACTTGAATCTAGATCCTAGATTATTGCACAACCTGAGCTCATGTTCTCCAGCTACAGCAGGATGGTTTGACATCATCAGATGTCATGGAAATGACATCATCAGAAGTGAAGGAGCTTATGTTGTACTGCAGCCCTGTAGTGCATCTCCTACAGGACATATGCTGTGACTGACTACATATAAGACTACATATGCCATAACACTGATTATGCAACAGTGTCAGTGACATGGAATTTACCTTTGCAATTACAGTGGCAACATGTAGGGCTTACAGTACAAAATAATAACAGCATGCTAGGCTTTTCCAGAGAGACTGTTGCTATTCACATTCATCCATTTATATGTTTCTGTGTGAGGTACAGAAGAATGTTTGAAATTCTTCAAATTCTGTCCGAGTTCAATGATTGGTTGTCCTACTTGCCTGTCAAACGTATTTGCATGCCTCTGTGGGCATTTAAGCCAAATGCAATGAACGGACACACATTTAATGGTCCTATGTCCGAAATGTCCTTTTAAATGTCCTATATTCTTGCACATACAATTAAACAAACTAAATATATAGAGTACATTTATATTACTTAGATATGTTTAGAACACTTTCGATAATGATTGCTATGAAAACAAATCCCCTACCCTGTTATTAAACTTGCAGCTAATTCAAAACAATAACATCACAAGTGTGAGAGAATACCAGTTACATCCTAAATCTCTCCTGCACCCAGGGCAGAAATTACACCTCGTATATTACAGAATCCTACATATCAGTGTTCCGCCTCCACTGTAGGTTACACCTGACACTGTAACCTTGAGCTCAGGATTCACTGCGAGTGAAAAATATAGATAAAGAAAGATCCAATTTGAGCTGAGGATTAAGGTTCTTTTGCCACAGAGTTTCGGAGTGGAATGGGAGTCAGGGACAAGTGCATCGCCAAGTATACGAATCGCAAGTGTGTGCCCTCTAAACCGAAACAGACCTTTTAAAGCAAGAAACGGTAAAAACAGCCTGTCTGGATCAAACACGGCTTGCATAATGTCAAAATAATGCTTTTTCTCTTTTCTCTGGCAAGCCATCCTGTTCTTTTCAATTACTAGATATCTGCAGTTCATCACTGGTCTCTTAGGTAAATGCGGTGAAGTCATTACAAGCGGCTCCAAAGCAAAAGCGTACAATAAACACGCAGTTAAGAGTTTCCACAAAGGCAAGCTTTTCCAGCGCCTGTGGCACGAGTACCGCAGCCTCTACAGTCACGTTTCAAACTTTACCAAAATTCTGCAAGATTTGGCAACGCAGACACGGTTGTTCACGGTCACAGCCAATCGGTAGCCGCCACAGGGCACGTTAATACTTTTTGTAATTAAACAGCCAACACATTTTTTGCAGACCCAGCATAAAAACAGAGTGAAGATGGGATCGTTCCAGTTCATGTTTTCTGAACCAATTTCATGCACAATTTGCTCTGTGTTGGATGAGAGCAGCAGCACTGAATCTCTGACGGAGAGGAACCTGCGCTTAATATACGAGCGCAGATCTGTTGTGTGGCCGTCTGCGTGTCATGAAAATGACTTTGAGCTGACGGTGCTATAGGTTATTTGTAAATAATTGAAATAAATGATGCAGACGGTGAAAAATCTGTCATTATTGAGTGCTTCAGGGATCACACGTGACATCTGTGATACGCTGCTGAAGAGGATAACAGATCTTTGAATGTATGGAGTGTTAATATAATTTTAATTATTCCCAAACTTCACTGCGTTTATGCTACCGTCACTTGTTTATCTATACTGAGTAACACAATAACCAACAAAAGCTTATTAAGCATTTTGCAGGTCTGCTTGTAATACATTGATATTATTAACAAGACATTTACAAGCAAATTATGTTTTTAAGATATAGGCTCCCACCCTCAAGAGCCCAATTTGCTTTTATTATTTTCCCATTGGATGATATAATATCAATCCAACTGGTTACAAAAACAACAGATCTAATACAAACACACAAGTCACTCACTGAAGTCTAATGCTAAGGGTTAAGGTATGTTTAAATCCTAAACCATAATGATATCAGCAACAATAACACTGATGTTTGCTTTAGTATGCAGCATGTCAACATACACGCATCGGCACGTGTGTGTGTGTGTGTGTGTGCGTGCATGCGTGTTTAGCCGGCCTGTCCTGCTGGAGTGTATGAGGGAGGGAGGTTGTGCAGTTTGGCCTCTGTGCTGTTCTGATGAGGAGGGGAAATCTCCTCTCCTGTTCAGCAGCTGCAGCTACACAGTAGGGGAGCCCACAGGCAATCTGCTCCTCACACACACACACACACACACACACACACACACACACACACACACAGTGGGCCATGAAATGAGCCTCCTCCGCAGAGCCCACCCCTCATTTACTCCCCGTTTTATTTATTTATCTCCTAATGCACAGTGACTAAAGGGCATCTATTTTCTATAACACTGGACTGCAACACTAACAACTGATTAGAAAAACAACTAACTCCCATTTCAGATACAAGGCACTTTCCATGAATAAGATACAAAATGGGGCCTAAACAAATATGAACGGTCAACTATATTTGATAAACTGAATTATTAGGGAGGGGTGTAAAATGATGTCACTTAAAAAATTATTTATCAAATAAATAAAACATTTAAACATTAAATTTTTGCCTCTATGTGCTAAACATGTATAAAACCATGGTAAACAAGCTCACGGAAAAGGCGAATAAACACATCAGAATTAGGAAATTTACACACACACACAGAGTGAAGGTCAGTATAATTCAAAGTGCAAACAAACTTGTATCATTTAATGCTCAGTGCCACAGGGACGGCAAAATAGAGAAAGACAAGCCTACAATTAGGAGCGATGAGCGCAGTTGCCAAGTCATTCCCCTTGAAATCCCCCTTTAATTTATCACAGGAGGCGGGCTGTCGTCAGGAGGTGCTGTCATGGCAGGTAATGGATTACTGTCCCTCCCTTTTAAGAAAGACCTCACCTTGCAATGTGTTCGTGGTTAGAAGCATGTGGAAACGATTTGGACAACAAGAAGAGGCCAAACTCAGATAAGGGTCACAGATGACAAAATATCTCTAGTCATATCTAGTCAATTCACAGCTAACAATTATAGTGGTAGTCTAACTGATAGCCAACTGACGGCTAAAAATTCCAGGTTGTAAGAACATTTATGTAATGTTTTTGTATAGTTCTCAAAAACGTTATAGTATTTTGAAAGTTTAGAAATCTAGAAATCTTAAACATCTAGTTTTTTAGACGTTGTATTAACTTTTGTTAAATTCTAAATAATAAAAACTTCAATAATAAAAACGTAATGCTTTACTAAAGTAATTGCAAGAACTTTTTTGATAACTTTATCTTTGAGAAAAGGTTTTAAGAATGTTCCAGCATTGTAAGAACGTTCCCTGTTAACTAGTATTCTGCGTTTTTAGATCTGCTTAGAGACACCAATTGACTAAGTGACACTGATTTGTCTGATTGGGTGTAGAAGACAGTTTTAATCACACCACACTCAGGACTGGTTGGCCGGATCGATGCAGATTTTCCAATTACTTTTAATTAGTTTCGTTCAATCCTTTAGGAAAAGCCATTTAGCTCCTGAACAGTAAATCCTGAATGAGGGAACACCATCCATGGAAAGCGAGTTATTTAGGAAACACTTCTAAGCCTCTGAAACAAAACTCTTGCAAGAATTAAGCTGACAAGTCTGGGAGGAATTCAGGGGTGATTTAGATGCCGATGATGAATTTAAGTTGTGTTTGTAAGCTGTTTAATGTCCGCATCAGAGAAACAGGCTTCTGACAGCAATTGGCTGAATTCTGCACAGTAATCCATTTTCACAGTCACGCTTCACTGTGTTGGAGGACCATTTGGTGTGGCGTTATAAATACATGCTCGGTCCCTCCCTTTCCTCCTCTGCCTCTGTAACTGTTTATACTCCTTACTAATGGAAAGCCACTGCAGGTGAAATAATCTGGTGAGCAGAGAGAGAAAGTGAAAGCGTTTATTTGTCAATATGCTTTGTGCTAATGATAACAGCGCCCTCTAAAGGTCAAAATTGTTACTTCGGTTGACATGACTATGAAAACCAAACACTAATGCAAAGTAGAGACTTTTACGTTGTTTAATGGTTATCCACAATAGCTCAGATTGTTGAGTTATCACATCATATCACAGTTATCACAATTAAAGCAACACCCTGGCAACCACCTACACATTGTAGCATAGTTACAGTAACCCGTACCAGAACTCCCATTACTGCTTACTGTAAATGAGAAAAGAAAGAGTGGGATGTGAAAGGTTATGGTAAAACCGCAGTCTACAGTACCCCCACTCCATATACATACATTTAATAAGCTGTTTTAATTGATCGTGTTTCTTAATTAAGAAACAATATTCATGAATGTACAAGGGACACAACATGTTGCTTTCTAAACAAGACAGCAGCTTGGAGGCAGTAATTAAATAAAACAACATTAAACACAACCTCATTACAGAGGAGTTGTGACTCTATATGTGTGTAAATAATGTGTGTGCTCTCCTGTACAACAGCCATTACACACAAGCACCAGCGTTTGTCCATCGCCTGCGCTGAGGAAACAGGAACCTTCATCAACATTTACACAGGTAACACCAAAGGTTAATGCGAAGCCCTTCAACTAATTAACTAACAGTTTGACTTCCTCAACTCGCCTTTGTTGGACTACAGAGAGTTCTCCTCTCACCTCATGCCAAGGTAATTTCACCTGCCACGTAACTATTCAATGCATAAATGGACTCTGTTATGTGGAACAGATTGCCTGGTCTTGGTAATAAAGGCACCATATTTGGCGATAATGGACATGGGGTTTGAGTCATCTCCAGATATTTTTTATGCTAGCATAATTGCTAAGCGGCACCAGGGGGGCTTTGCACCTGTGCAGAACCTCGATCAAATGAAAAGCAAGGTCACGCTATTATACAACACGCTAGCAACCGCCAGACTAACACAATGTTCCATGTTGAGATGTTTTGGTCGGGATATTTGTGTTTTGACAGTGTCTTGTCATGCAATGCGGTTGTCGCGCTGCCACATGGTTGGACATGTTCTCACAAAAATCATCTGCCGAGATCTGCAGGAATGAGGTCATAAACATAGTTGTGTTTTTATGTGTCTGCTTGTTGAAATTTGAATGACCCTTTTTGTCTTTGTTGACAAACCTGTGGGGCTAAATTTCTTCCGTGAAACGTAACAAAAAGATGTTTTGCAGAGGGTTGGTGACGGAAAGAATCAAAAAACATTCTTTAAAATCTACCCCTGGGTCATATGAAAAAGTCTTACTAAATTTAAAAAAGAAAATTGCAAAAATTGAACAAACATACTAAGATACTAAAATTATGTTTACTATTGTCAAACACTATTGTAAAATTTGTGTCGTTCCTAGAATTCATCACACGCTCACAGATGTACATGTGTGCTGTCGTGTGTCTAAGTGTTCCTCGGGGCTTTATCTTGTGTCACCAGGCATCAGACAGACTGGGTCGTCTCTGAACCATGCGCTCGCCCATATACACCCTGATTAGGCCTCCCCCATCTCCCAAATGTGCATACTGACAGAAGGAATTGGACGAGGTCACTGGATGTTACCATGACAACCAGACACGCAAGCTGGAAGGCTTCAAAGAGATCTCCTCCCATTTTTCCTCCATAAAAAGCTTAAATGTGTACGGCAAGATGTGCGTCTCCTAAAGTGTTTCCACATTCAAATCTTTGAGGTGAATTTAAAAAAGTGTTTTGTGTTTAAAACTATAAAGTTAAAACTATTTTTAAAGTAAATACATTTTTTATGTGTGTGTGTGTGTGGGTATATACTGGTATTCACTTTTATTAAGGTTCCATTAATAAAGGTTAGAATATAAAGTATTATATTGTATAATATTCTGCAGGGGGTGGAATATACAGTATAAAACCTATACATCTATGGAATGTCCCCATAAAACATGGAAACCAGTGTGTGTGTGTGTGTGTGTGTGTGTGTGTGTGTGTGTGTGTGTGTGTGTGTGTGCACGTTCTTGACTACCAGTGAAGCGTCAGATTAGAGTTGATGCCCGTGTCAGTTTGATGTGATATATGGAGTCAATCTGAATTGAGACTGTCACTGAATCTGACTGATACAGCGCCATTCGCTCCACACAAACCCAACACCTGTCACTTAAACTCAACAGTCACCCAGCAGAGATCTCTGCATGTTCACACAATAAAAAACAGGTCTAACACAATGTCTACATAAAAGTTAAACATATCAGAAAAAACATATTCACAACAGAATGCATGAGAATATAAACTACAGTTGTGCATTATAAACAACACGTCTAATTCTAACTGACAAGCGATTCAGGGGGTCCAAAAATCTGAGACCACATAAAAAACTGGGATTGAAAATCTAATTTAAGCCAGAACATAAACAGAGAATTACACAATTTTAAAACATTTCAAGGACAACAATAAATTAACAAAACAAAAGTGCAGCAAAAACCTACGCTAGATCATTAAACACAAAAGCAAATGTTTTGCTTCTTTGAACACGCTGTCAGATTTCATGGCTTCCATTAAAGTGCATTTTGGACGTTCTCAAATCATGCTGGGACATAAACTATTATTTTGCACACATTTTGTGGAGTCCAAACCGGACCGAATGCACACTGTCATTAAACAGAGATTCTAAAAGAGATTCTGCTAGTGGTTTCAAACATCTAGACCCAACAGTCCATCCATGCCAATCAGAGCTCATGTGTTCAATAAAAATGAAGTTTATGAGATGGAACCAAAGTGATGATGTACGGCCGGCACACACACAAAACGCATATGCAAAGCACTGAACTAAGTAAAAATATCCCGATTTTGTCATAACAGTGTTTGTGGTTTCCTGTGTGTTTTCCAACAGAGTCATTGGGGAGCGGCTGGGTTCGATTGCTCCAACACATCTCCGCAGCCCAAGTGGATTTCAGGTTGAGTTTAAGCTTTAATGAGGCTGAGTCTAAGCTGAACTGCTGGTGAAAAGCATGTTCCATTATTTAAAGCTATTACTTCACGTCTGAAGCACTCGTCTAAATGAATACAGGTCTGGAAAGACAGACGAGAGTTGGATCCAACAAAACAAGCTATTAAGCCAACATCAACTCTCCCAAGCTTTAGCAAGTCATTTGACACACAGTCCGCTGACAGATATTAGCACTATATCAGCTGCCACGGAAGTGCGTGTCAGATACAGGCTACTCTGCAATGTGCTTTAAAGTGTACATGCTCCAAACAGATATTAAACAGTACAGCAAAGCTCACTTATGCTAATGCCATTAACTGCCTTTTGCAAAGATGATCCAAACAGAAAGGCTTAAAATCTCTCTCTAGCTCTCTGGGTTAGTTTATTGCACCAGAAATAAACTAGCCTAACCATTGCCACACCATGAATGGGACAAGGGAGAACTAGTAAGATAAACAATTTACATGACACAGATAGTTTTCGGGGAAAGTGATCATTTAATACAAAATGACCTCACAAATGACCTCACAAAAAGAAGAGACGTCATCTTGCGGTGATGTCATTAATTACCTCATCAGGGACTTTAATAGCCTATCCCGGAGCCCTACTGATGACCTCATCTACAAGATTACTGTCAATCTTATCGTTTAAGTGGCAGATATCATTATATTTCAAGCTGCTGACAGCTCTCCGAAAACAGGGCAATGGTGAAACGCACAGTATAGTATGACGAAACGTTGCTGTGAAAACCACATTTCAATGACGTATAACCAAAAAATGACGTATAACCCCTAACTGATCCTCACATATGTCTCATCAGTATTTAACGCACGACCACAACGATGACCACATAACTTTACACGGGTTTTCACAAAAGCCAAACATTGTGCACGTCACAGGGTAAACATTTGTTTACATCTGTTAAACTACTACATGCATGCGACCTTCCTGTTTGCAGGAAGTACATACATGCCACATTTTAGATCTGAGACGTTTACCTAATGTTTCGTGAATCGCAGGTGAATCTCAGGTGTTTGGTTCAGGAAGACGCGTGGTGTCCTGCGTCCCATGCTGTGGAAATAGTGCCATCGTGAGGATTTATGCTACGTAATACACAACTGCCTTAAAACGTCACACAACCTTAACGTGAATTAAATGGCCACACAATACAGCTGCTACAGCATCGGTTGTTTTGTGCATCAGGCACGTATCCCATTGGTAATAGTTCTTATTTATAAGTAAATAAATGTTAAAATCTTAATAAAGACAATTCATCAAATGCTACAACGACCTTTTATTGTGATACACGCATACATGTATTTTTGTGATTTTATTTAAAGTCCCATGTTTTTATTTTTGTACAACAAGCACAAACAGTCTTTAAAGAAGTGCTTGTCTTTCAGATATATTGAAAAAAAGTGTATGTATATATTTATATATGTTTTAACTGTTTGATAGATACGTTTGGAAAGATATGTTTGGGTAGGTTACGACTCCTGCGTTTTACAAACGTGACGTGTAATATAATATTGTATGTAATAAGTGCATCAGCCAATAATACAATAACAATGTTAATACAGCCACATCCATATTTACATAATCTAATAATGTAACACAAACAGCAGCAAATAAAAATAACATGCTGACAAACATTTTGTAGTAATATTTGGTGTGAGCTGTTGTGTTTGTGCACTGCTGCCTGTTCACCACAAGATGGCAGTAAATGCCACATAATAAACAGGATGACATGAAACATTGATCCGGATGTCAATCCGTCTCTTAATACCAACTTTAAATAAATCAAACAATGCAACAATTTTAACGTTTTGAGGACAGAAGATTAAAAACCCAAGATAGCTAGATTATCTTGAACGGCTTGCGGCTTTTATAAAATGTTAACAACAATAATTATAAAAATTATTGCATAATAATAATTTATAGCTTCAAAACAATTCTTGCAAAGCTTTAATTTCTTCAGACAGCTCTATCAATCATCCACTCGTTTGTCAGAAGGATTTGTCCATCCTTTCCCCTTAACAAAAGTAAAAAGTGTCTCTGCACACAGCCCGAGGGTCGGCTGATGCCTTGTGTAATGAGAGGGAAATGACAGTGATTCATTTAAAGGGGTCAGTATTGACTTGAACTTTGGATGCCCGTTTTCCTAACTGCCTTCCCATGTGAATAGTGAAGCCTCGAAGCTCCTTCTTATAATAACACACACACACAAACACATGACCACACACCCCTCACCACAGCCCCCGCCACATCCTGCATCCTGCTAAGGGCCGCCCGCTCCTGTCAGGAAGTAGCTTGCTAATAAGCATTATAAAGTCCTGTGGATGAGGGTAAACTCTCTCTTGGGTGGAGACCAGGCTAACAGGGAACATTCTTAGAAAACGGACTAACGTTCTCTAAAAGTTTGCTCAAAGTTATCAAATACATGCCTGTAGTAACATAATCAAACATTTCTTTAACGTTGTATGTCATACACGTCAAAAACGTTTTAGAAAGCAGTACAGAATTTTTAAAAAAGTGAGTAATGGGAAGGGAGGCTATTGTGTATCTATGTTCTTTTAGACAGTCATCACCCTGTAATCACGATGAGTTTGTTTCCGCTTGCCTGAGATTAATGCACCACAATGCTATAATTCTATTGCCTAAATGCAAGCGCTCGCTCATAATCACTCATACACACACACTGACACACACACACATATTTTCCCTTATAGGGAAATGAAGATTTTAAAACAATGACCCAGCACAACATACAATGCATTTGATAGCAAAGGAATCAGGAATGTACTACAGTCACACTCAAACACAAAGGCACAATAATAGGCCCATTATGTCATATGCAACAGCAAAGCGGTGCAAGCAGGAGAGAGCTGGAAGGGGGTGGAAGCCGTGAGTGTGCGAGCTTGCAAATGACTGGACGAGTGAGTGAGAGAGCGTGTTCTGACTGCACGCTGTGGGCCAGAGCTGCACATCCTGTGCTCTGTTCCGCTCACATTTCACATGACCTGAGAGGATGTTGAGCAATCCACAGGCTCTGCAGAGGTACAGTATAAACACACACATGTTCACACTCACCATCAAAGGCACATATGACACACACATGCAGTCAAGAACATACAGACGCATGCACGTCCACTAGCAGTGCCACATCCACACTGTCAATAAAGCTGGAAGAACATTAGAACATTCCATGAAATACACACCTTCCAGGACATTTTCCATGAGCGCCAAACCTGGCAGTTTTCCCGGCTGAAGGCATCCTGTCTCATAACACACACACACACAGAATTTATGCTGACCTACTCACTACATTTCTCAGCAAGTGCGTAAGTGACATGAAATTTCAAGCAGTGTCCCTCAGTGTGATGCCCCTAATAATTCAGGGAACTATGTTTAACTCATTTCTAATTGCAATTAAAAATATTGAAATTCTCCTGTTTTGTGGTTCATTTGTGGTTGTATTTAAAAATACACCCATGCAAACACACACACACACACACCTTTACTTTTATATCTAAATGAGGACATTTGCTACACTTCTGTTGTTTTTATACACAGACGTTATAAACAATACAAGCCACACTCTCACCCTAACAGAAAACATTTTGCATTTTTACAATTTCAAAAACAAATAAACATTATTTACTGTATTTTAAAAAATGTGCCTAAAAGGAGGTTTTGCTCAGATTTATCAAGATTTACACAGTTTTGGTAATATAATAAATGTGTGTGTGTGTGCATGTATGAAAAATTGTGGGACATGTTATTTGTCCAAATTGCNTCAGAGCAACACCAGGCGGCTCCGTTATCTGTCTTCCCTTAATCACTCCGAGCTTTTCTGAAATCAGAATGAAAAAGAAACGTCTCAGGATTACAGATCAGATTAGATTACCTGTAGCCCTTTTAAGGGATGTTTATTTCACACGGGATAAATACGAGCCTGTCTACAAAGCCTCAGTATGTGCGCATTACACAATCTAGTGTTTGTGCATGTGGAAATTTCTCCAGCAGGCCAAGGGCTGTGTTTCGGTTGACCACAAATAGTTTGCTGATTGTTTCTCACTCAGAGACTTAGCGCTTTTGGCACTGTCACACACTGAAAAAGGAAATACAAATCATGACCTCATTCACCAGCTATTCTAAATGCCCTATACATTCACATTGTGTATGTAACAATGTTGTTTTGCCTCTTAAAATGCCAGGCTAAATGCATTATACAGCCTTGTGTCGCTAGGCAGTAAAATACAGTCTGTGCACTTTTGTTAAATCTAACAGTCAAAACTCACATCTTTATGTTTGTGTTACTGTAGCTCAATTGGTAAAACATTGCATTAGCATTAGCGCAAAAGGTTGAGTGTTCGATTCCCAGGAAACACACTTACTGTAACGTGTAGTTTAAATGCACTGGATAAAAACAAGCCTTGGATGCAAGCATCTGCCAAATGCATAAATGTAAATCTATTTCCTATGCGTCATATCAAAGAGAATGAGTGTAAATGCAGACAGAGCCTAGATGTGACTGCGGAAGCACAGAACTTGGAAGAACATCAAATAAAAAGACACACAACAGCATGACGGTGACAGGGAAATGTGACAAGTTTAAACAGTCAAGCATTGTGTGGCTTTAACCCATGGGACACAAACCCCAGCAGGCAGAACAGAGTCTTAGGCAATCCTGACTCAATGGGCCATGACAAAGATGGCTTTGTGAGCAGGAAGGACACTCACGTATTGTGCCATATAGCTTTGGGTGCTCACTGTCCGCTGTGTGGTCTAAAGTAAAAATGGTGTTCAGGTTACAGCGGACATGACAGAAAATACAGCATCACCCCCCTTCACACACACACACACACACACACACACATACATACACACACCCAAAACCAACCCAAAACTCTATCTCCCTGTCATCAGATACCGCCCCACCCATTTCCTAAAGCACCCCCCCATCCCACAATCCCCCAATGCTCCATCTCCCCCATCCGTCTCCTTTGCACATTTTCAACAATAGCTCCAATGAGAGCCGCCCTGTCTCTATGTTTTCCTCTGCCGGATGAAGAGAGAAAATAAACTGTGTTTTACTCCAGAACAAACAGCCACCTAAAGATAGTCCTTCAAAAGGAACATTCTGTGAGGAACACACTGTGTGTGCTAATTGAGATAATAGCTCAATGAAGAGTACATGAAGTCTTACTGGTAATCTTAATGTAGGAAAACAAACACGCACTCAAAAACGATAAATATGACTCAGAAAACAGGTGCCCCGCTTCAGCGCTAACACTGATGGATAAGAAAAGCATAGAGAATATACTTAGCCCACAGATGGGTCTGTGATATAGCAGACAGATATTAGCAAATGACTCTCTTGTCTAATGACAGGTCACATGTTGAGTTGTCGCAATACTGTCATCATGTTGCCACAGTGATTGCAGTATTCTCACAATCACTGGAATGTCTTTTTAACACAATAAAAGAATTTTAAATCGCGCAGGGAGTTGCAGCTGATGTCACAAGTTGCTTTGCAACACGACAGTAAATTATTCAGGTCAGCTACCTTTGTCTACACTTTTCTGTGCGATGTTTACAAAGTTTCAACGGGTGATAAATGGATTGGGTAAGCCTTCGTTGTGATCTGGGAACTAGGAAGTCCAACACAACCAAGGGGTCAAAGTTCGACGTACTGCACACAGTCGACCTTCTGTGACACATTGAGAGTGCAGACTGCTCAGTTTCCCAGTATGGGAAACACAAAGCTTCTTTATTAATAGCCTGGAGCGGAATGTGTAAACAAACTGGCCCCTTCACACTGTGCGTGTGCACACACACGTACAAAATTTCTCCACAGAATCACCTGCGTCCTTGTGGACAGGGTAGATATTACATGACACAAACAACGCTCTAAAGTATTTAAGGGTTCTTTAGGAAAACCTTTTTGAAGCCCCAGTAACCATTAAGTCAAAGGTTTTTAAAATAAGCATTTCTTAATTCCATTTTATACTCTGAAGATCCTTTTCAACCCACAAAGAAATGTGTGTGAAACAGAAAGGTTCTATGGACGTTAAGGGTTCTTTATGGAACCATACAGTCAAAAATGGTTCTTCTATGACATCATAAAGCACCTTTATTTTTAAGAGTGCAGATTAGCTGACGTGAGTGATATGCATCTCCCCATTCTGAACATCTTTGCTAAGCGTAGTATTACATTGGTCATGTCAGCTCAGGAAATTCAATCCCCTAAATGGACAGACATCCATAAAGATCCATTACCCTCAATGGAGCGTGCAGTCAATGAGATATCAATGCATGTCTCCATTTACTGGAGGTTCTTCAAGGTCACTAAGAGGAAAAGAATCCTTCCTGGAAGCAGATCTGAGCTTTATTGACAAATTAGCCTTGGGGAAAATGAATTAGGTGATAGAGGCAGAACGACTTCAGATTCACTTTGAACTCATTCACATTATAAAGCCATACATCTCTTATATATCTTACATACAGCTACAGTCACAACATCCCATACAAGAATCAAGTAATGCTGCAGCTAAACGTTGTAAGAACATTTCTATATTGTTTTCTTTAGGTTACAAATGATATTTTGAAAGTTCTAAGAACATTTAAAAAATGGTTGAACAACTTAAGAATCTTTTTATATTCTATGATATAACAATAAAAATGTTCGAAAGATTATGTTTTTATGAATGATTGAAAGATTATATATTTTTTTATAACTTTAAGAGAAATTCTAGAGAATTTCTAGACTAATATTCTGAAAACAACATCCCCTGTTAGTTGAGTGGTTTTATTTCTTTCAAGAAGCCTTTTCCCGGAAGCTCTATTTTTTTAGGCAGCAACAAATCTTTAGAACAGGACTATCACAAGTTCTTAAATACAAAAAAGGCTGAACTCTAGCCTGATTGAAAAAGAAGGCTTTTTCTATGTCTTTAAAGTTGAGGCCCTTGATATGCTAGTGTACAATTATTTCCTCTTTTGGTTCCTTCAAGATAAACAGACCCAAAATATTGAGGCCATATCAAAGTCATTGCCCTTCTACAAACAACCTTTGGTGTTTAAAAATGGATTTGCTATTTGCAATTGTCAATCATTTATGCGGTTTATGCTATTGGAGGAGGAGCCATTTTCAATGTAGAACACATTGCAATTATTCTTTGCATATTGAGCTAACAAACAACAAAACAGTGAATGCCACGTTCAATCAAATTTTCATCTAGGGAAACCACCAAAACAAGATCTGTTTTATAAACAAGAGAAGACCAAAAATATTTTGCCTTATCAAAATGCATCAACAATGTTTCCCTCAATGGAAGCGAACGCTACATAAAAGTGAGATATACTGATTTAATCTTTCAGAATCTCTGCAGAAGCTTTTCCTACGTCAGTTTCACCTTGAGTCACATGCAAAGTGTGTGTGTGTGTGTGTGTGTGTGTGTACGCACCTTGTGACAGCACAGGCCCTATGGGTTGTGTGTGTACAGAGAGCTTCAATTGAAAACAGGATTGTGTCTGCAAACACGGCAGTGCTACATTCTACACTAACACGATGAAGTGAAACATCTAGTGTGCAACAGATTCAGTTCATATAGCGACAGGCAGCTTCGGATGACTCATTTATTTGTGCTGTACTGTGCAAATCACAAGTTGCCATCTTCAGGAAGGAAATCACTATCTTAGAAACAAAACAACGCTATAAATCAAAGCCGGAGACGTGCAAAAACGTGAGCGTGAACTGAATTCACA
This sequence comes from Yasuhikotakia modesta, assembly GCA_036877545.1. Taxonomy (NCBI): domain Eukaryota; kingdom Metazoa; phylum Chordata; class Actinopteri; order Cypriniformes; family Botiidae; genus Yasuhikotakia; species Yasuhikotakia modesta. The sequence goes on along the minus strand of JBAJNP010006920.1, from coordinate 2,737 downwards.
GAAGTCATGCGAGCAAAACATGAGCCAAAAAATCTACTGACTTGCAGTTATAAAGATAGTTTAAATGCTCTAGGAAAGAAAAGTCATTGAAATAGCCACAAAATTGCGACGCAGGTCAACTATGGTCATTAAAAAGCCAAAGAGGAAGCCAAAGGTATGATTATTCATCTATTATTATGACAGTGCGATTCACAGAATGACTAATGATTTCTGACACGCTCAGACAGCAGCCTACATAAAACTCCTTCACAACTTTTTCCAGTGAATGTGGCAGCTAAAACGAAGCCAGATTTAGACATGTCAGTCTTCAGAGGGGAATACCAGTGATAAGTAGGGCCGGTTCCCTATCGATAAAAAAAGCGTGTTCAGGCTTTTGTTCACGAGAAGGAAAACCCTAAATGTTTCTGCACGCTTCCTCTTTCTGACAACCACAGGAGCAACCCAAAGACAGAAAAACAGAAAGCGACATCCACCACTTGTAGCCGGAGGTGAACTTCCTCTGTTCCGTGTGCAGTTTGAATGACTGTCTAAATTAGCTCCTTGTGTTGCTTCACTTTGCCACAAAAGCAAAGCAAACAATGTCAGTAAAAGCAATATGTGTGCGGTAATAAAAATAATGATGCTATTATTAAACATTATGGTCACATCACTGACACCTCCACTGTTGAGCAATGCTTATTTTAGGGTGTTAAACACACACAAATTGAGCATTTTTGTGCATTTTTCAAAAACAAATTATAAGCATTCATAAAACACAAGAAATTTACATGCATAAGTTAACTGTATGAGACATTAGTTGTTTTCAGACAATATGTCTTCGTTTTCATGTTTGAAACAAACATAACTAAATTTAACAAGGTTTATTTATGAAACATATAAAGCTGTTTGTTAAAACTAGCTTCCCTGTTGCTAAAAGGACAGTGCATGGTGCTAGTAATGCAAGGTCGAATGCTAGGAAATGCATGTACTGATAAAATAACATGACTGAACGTACTGTACATTGCCTTGGAAAAAAGTGCCTGCCACAATGACTAAATAAATGGCGTTAAATTATTTATTTATTCATTATAAATAAATAAATAAATGTACTGTTAAAAAAATATAAGTAATTCAAAACATTACCAGACAACAAATCACACTTCCCAAAACATTTTCTTTTTTTCCTGGTGGACAGTTTAACTGCTATTACTTTTAACCCTCGGCCTCACAGATCTCACAGATCTCAGATCAGTTTTTTGATTCCTGAGCATGGCTGCGGCTCTCAGGGGGCCACACACCCACTCTGACTTCAGAGCAGTGTGTCAACATCGCTCTCACCTGACTCACATCCTGCAACTCCCATGCAATCACTTAAAAAGCGCTTTCTCCATCAAAAAGCTCCCTGTTGTTGCGTTTAGCACACGACTGACCCTCCTCCATTTATCTGTGTTGGCTTGTGAATGCGCAGAGAGGTGAACGCTCCACTGTTGGTCATCGTTGCACAGTGATTGCAGATCGTTACGGCATGAGCAAAGACGGCCTGCTTTTATTGCAGCGAGAGACAGTGCTATTGCCTGGAATTGCATATGATCACATATTGTACAGTGATATCTGCCTGTTGTGTCATCAGACGGATTTAATATACGCGCACGTTCTCACCCAGAGCACTCTGAGGTCTTTTTAGTTTGACATACTGTACTGCAAGTGATTTGCAAAAAGTAGTTTGGGGCTTTTAAACTGTCACACTATTTAAAAGTAGGCCATTTAGATATGCTGCATTGGCGAGGCCCCAGAACCGAATAACACGTCCGGCTGAATGTGTTTGGAACAGCAAATTGAAATTTCGCAAATAATCACTTATATTTAATGACTGCATTAATCTGTTCTTTGTTCTCTCTCTCACCCTGAAGGCTTCCTCTCTAATCGCTTTCTCTCTTTGATTGTCGAACTCCACAACTACCAAGAGCCCATTTCATCTCATTGGCGTGAACCCCCTCGTGCCCTCCCATCTACAGTAAAGGC
>JBAJNP010006919.1:0-24101 GCA_036877545.1 Yasuhikotakia modesta | reverse complement strand
CGCTTCAGAATCAACTTCAAAGAGGTACAGCCAGTCTGCACGTAACTACAGAAGATAGGAAGCATGTGTTATTTAATCTCCCAGTATGCAGATAATAGCTATTGTGTTCTATTAATAGATCAATGCGTCTGAACACCTAGTGAGCCAACACGCTCTCTGCATGAGCTGCCATCAACAGAAGTAGAGCGCTAATCAAAATCAACCGATTTCAAACACTTCATAAGCTGTGGTGTCATTACCAGCCACTCAAATGCTCATCAAGAGACGTAACCAAACACTCAACGTTCATTCTGATGTTAGCATGCAAGCTAATGACTTCATGGCCTAATAAGCACCAAAAATACATAACCAAACAGGCCAGTACTGGTTTATAAAAAGAACAATGTCCTTATTTTTTCAGTACAGAATAAAACCATAAGAAACATGTTTGCCTGAATTAGATTTACCACAATTTCAGTTACAGCTTTGAAGTTGGAAAGTTCTACATTGAATCAACGTTATTAACAAAATATTCCTCACCTTTCATACTTGCTTTGCAGTAACTCCTCAATTTGCGGTAGGATAGAAGTACAAAGGTCCAATTTCCACAGCGATCTAAACAGATATTTAAAAGTTATGGTTTAGTGACTTTTGCAGGTTAGGATGGGTCTGAAAACACATTATCATGTTATGCTTACGGTTTGAGGTTGATGATGTTGAGGATGTCCACCACAATAGAGAGGTCATTCATAGAAACAGCAGAATCCAGGGACGTCTGAGCAACATTAAGGGGAACACACAAACAGAGCTTTCAGCTTTCTGTAGCACATCAGTGAAAATCACTGCGGTCAATAACAACATATTAGAGCCTCTACTGTATTAAATTAGAATTACATTTAGATATGCAGCAGTAATGGATCCTTGAACCAATAGCAGATCTCTCATTAGATCTGTCCCACTGTTTATCAAAGCTCATCAGCCTGAGTGCAATTGCAGTTACCTTGACATCACCACTGGCCCAGACTGAACGTACTGTGTCCAGGTTTTTATATCGACTGGTCAGCATTACGCACATGGTGTCATGCCCTTTTCTGATCTGTGCTAATGCCTCTTCATCTCCCATCATGCTGGCTTTACTGTTTCGCACGTGCTATTAAACAGACACAGAGCAAGAATGAGTGGAGCCAGTGAGTGTGCGCCCCCTATGTACACTTGGCTGAATTACCTCATGGATCTTAGCTGTGAAACATATTATAGGAATTATCTATCAGTGGTAGTGGTCAGATGATATAAGGTTTTTAAATTAGTTTACACACTAAACCAGTATTGTAATTCAATTGACCAAATATTTACATTAAAACCAAAATACCAGCAGCTTTGACAGTTAGCTGGGCAGCAAGTGCTTATAAAACATTTCTGTAATATGACTATAATAGCAAATATTATTTGGTGTGCTATGTTTTTCAAATGTTTTGAAAGAGGAATATTAATTATTTTGTTGTCATTAGTGACATACAAGTTACACATGGATTCGTCTTGGCGTTATTATCATTGCCATAGCAACAACACAAAAAAAAATGTTGAATAATGAGGAGCTTTAAACAGGTCCAAGTTACCATCTTATAATTACAGTAACATTTCATAAGAAACAATAACACCAGACAATAACATTAACCAGTCATTATACTCACAGAAAGGAAGTCCCCTGCATTAAGGCCAATGGGCTCATTGCGTGTTGAGGGGATGATTCCTGTCGGGGGTTTAGGTTTGGTGATGGTAACCACAGGGCGAGAGGGAGAGGACACAGATGTGGTAACCACGGAAACTTGGCGGGGTGCGGCAGCAATAACAGTTGGTTCCACTCTTTGCACTGGGGTAGACGAGATAATGGGAGCTTTTAACTGCCCTACCTAAAATAAACACAAACACAAACATTACAGCCATTACGTTGTTCCTATCAAATTTAATCAAAGGTGAATCTATAAAGCATAAATATGCTGGAGAGACGTACTATTGGAGTTACGATCTTGAGTGTAGTGCTGGGTTTCTCCAGAACACTCTCAGAGAATGAATGCTCCAGAGGTGCTAGGAACGGTTCAGTTGTCTTTGGAGGCGTTCGCGCTACAGGAAAAAGCCCGGAAATAAAACAGAGTATATACAGTGGTGTGAATAATGTGTGAAGAACATTGCACAACATGAGTGAGAGGTGGAAAAATGTCTCACAGATGACACTCCGAGGCTGGAAGATCTCTTTATAATCTTCTGGGTTGGTGATTTCTGCACTGCTCTCTTTATCTTCTTTCTCATCCTCACTGCTAGGACTTCTCCTCTCTCCCTCTGGACTGCGGCGGTCAGCCTCTGAGCTCTGCTTCATCCTACACACAACACACACAAAAAAAATCACTAGTTAAAATGGATGATATGGACAACATATCATCTATGCCCACAACACCAATAATAATAATGAGGTATAAAGTCAGTACATGTATTGCTTTACAGAGGAAGTAATTACTAATACTTTAATTCTGAAACATTACACCAGCCTACAGAAGGATAAACCATGTAAAACTCACTCCTGTCCAGAACAGGTTGTAGTTGGTCGCTCATAATTTCGCCGGATTGTAGTTCCTAGTGCAGATGTGGGAGCTGGAATCGGCTTGTCCTGTATCAGCCCTTGAATCACAGATCCTGACTTCTTCACTCGACTGAGATCCACAACAAACCAGCTCACATTACTGTGACTGTAGGACACTGTGATCTAAGGGAAACAAAGACAGATAAACTGAGCATTTAAATGACAATATTCCTTTATCTGTGGGATTTCCAGGAAGTGATTCTGGTCAGATGGCCCCTGTGTATGTCTTCAGAGATCAGGGTGGAAATGGTCACCACAGGACCTCTCCCACCGAACAGGTGCGTTTAATCATCCCAGAAAGAATAACAATTTCTAGCTTCTGTCTGCATCTAGGAAGGAAAGATTTAGTGAATGCATCACAAACCATTTGGTTATTGCTGATGGCCATATCAGCCACTCTGCCCCAGGCTACATGCACCACATCAAAGCATCGGTCAGGCTCCCAGCCGTACACTCGCAGTGTGTTCTCAGAGCCGCTGTACAAGCAGCTGCCATCGGGATGAAATAATACACTTCTGCACACAAAGAGAACAGAAAATTCAGCTGGGGTCAGGTACATAAGTAAAGAACAAACCTTTCCAGATCGCAAACTCACCTCACGGCTCCCGTCTCGCCTTCAGATGAGCCAATCATATTAAATTTCTCCAGGTCCCACAGCTTCACGCTCCTGAAACAAATAAAACACACAGAATTAAAACATCTGGAGAAAACTGAAATATTCGGTTTACTGTGTTACTCTGTACAAATACACAAGCTATATGTCTAGCGCACACACAAATTTGAGTCACACGCTCAAACACTATCAATACCGATCTGCACTCCCAGACGCCAGCAGGTACTCATTGGGGTGGAACTGCACAACATTGACTGCTGATGTGTGTGATTTGAATTCTGTGATCATCTTGCCTGCTATGAGGTCCCACAGCTAGGAGAACGGGGTGAAAGCAAAACATGCATTAAGGTTTGTTTTTTACAAGTAAATGACAAGTGAATGATGTCACAATCAATTTTAATAAGACAATGTAGATCATACCTTGACAGTGCTGTCATCACTGGCTGAAGCGAGCCATTTCCCATCAGGACTGAAGGCTAGACAACGTACGGCCTGGGTATGACCCTTTAATCAAAAATCAGTCACAATCAAACATTATGAAGAAACAAAAACAGTCATTTAAAAATGCAGGCCCAACCTGATACTAAAATGCCTCGTCTTACAAAAATAGACAAAGATGAGGTTTAGACCTCCTCAGTAATCCACAACTTAATCGTCTACTCAGACACAACGTAGGATTAACCTGGCTTCTGACTGCACACACACACACTATAAGAGTATAGAATCAGCACTTACCTTATATCGAAAAACACATCCTTTCCTTCTCACATCCCACAGCTACACCATAAAATCAACCAGAGACAGAGAACATCAACAGTTATTCTATCACAACTCTGAAGAATATTAAAGACACAAGTTCTAAAAGATAAACCCCACCTTAATATTACTATCCACAGATCCAGATGCCAGGTATTCCCCCATAGGGTGAAAATCCAGACTGGATATACCGGCCTTGTGGCCCATCAGAGTGCGCAGTACTGCAGATAAATCAACAAGTTAACTCGGCTGTAAACTACAAGCAAACTTTAAACAATTTATGTCCATTTTGCTTTATGTTTACTACTTATTTCTGGTCAGATGGCTCCTGTGCATGTCTTCAGAGATCAGGGTGTGAGCGCTCACTATGGGACCACTCCCACCAAACAGGTACATTCCCGGAAACCAATCAAAACTCCAGTTCAGCAAACACTTTATCCATCCATCTCTTTCTTTATCCCAACTCACTTTTAGCAGCTTCCAAATCCCAAAGCCGCAGAGATCCGGACTGAGACCCGGCCACCACACGCTCTTCAGAACTGTTGAACTGGATACACTCCACAGGACTGGTGTGGCCTGTTAAACTCTACGGTACAGGTGATCAAAACTAGATCAAACAACTGCAAGAGACACTCATTTCTATTATGTAAACAGAGCTAGCTGGGAAGGTCCTACCATAATGCAGTTGGGTTTGCTCACGGCCCAGATATTGACTCTGCAGTCCTCGCCACCTGTGGCCAGCAGGCGACCAGATGATTTTCCCAACACCAGTGAGGAGACATTGCTAGAGTGAGCCACAGTCTCCTCTGAAGAACATGAGGACCATGATTATGTTCTTCAAAGAAATAGACACTGACAAGCAGTTTAAGCTCATTGATCATAAAGAATTACATATACTCACTCAATTTCCATGATGTTATGGTGGTGTTGGTAAGAGCCATTTTGATGACTGGGTTTGAGTCAACTAACTTTGCTCATTTCACCAATACAATGTTAGACATGCAATGATATTAGTCCGTCCATCTGTTAAATCACAAAAGAGCAGTTAATACAACTACAAACAATCTGCAGAGTAAAACTCTGCATGTTAGAATACAAGTATAACTATAACTATAATATTAATGTAATAGCCAATTTAAAGAATATTGCGTTAGTTATTAATGCAGCAATCGTATTATTTACACAGCTTATGGCCTTTGAAACTCTTTGCCTCTTATAACTATTATATATTCACATAAACAAATGTCATATCCGATATTTAGATATAGAAATCAGCTCATGTAAACTAATGCTATACATCCACGTTAACGTAATGTTATCGATTTTTCCCAACATACTAGGAAAGTGCACACATAAACACAGAAATGTGTTCATAGTTAAACGAAAAATATTCGTTTAACTGGTCTTGTACAAAACATTATGCTAACCAAAGAGACATAACATACACAAAGCCTAACTAGCTTAAACAGATTTCCAGGTCAAACACCTTTTCCACTCCAGGCTTTGTGATCATAGTTGTGATCACAGTAACAGAAACGACTATTTTGCAAATCGTCACATACATACTTCTTTATAATTGTGTTATAAGCCACACTGTCCTGCGTTTGTACGCGTTTCTAGCAGACATGGAGCTGTCAATAAGTTGCTACTGGTTAACTTCTCGCTAGCTTACCGAGGTAGCTAACACGGCCATCTGAACAATAAATACATTACCTGCATTTAATTCGTTGTCTGACCTGCTGTGTGATGCTCTTTAAGTCCTGGAGATGTTCAACTATTCGTTTACGTGTTTTAAGCTTATATGAATACGATCTACAGTCAAGCTCGACCGACCGTGTTCACTTTGAATTTGCTGTTGTAATGCTTTATCTGATTGGTTGCTAACTAGCGGTAGCTTAGCAACAGTTCCTCTTACCTGTGTTGTGCTGGTAACGAGCAGATGATCGTCTGGGTTAAACCGGGATTCTCGTGACTGCAGTTTGCAGCTACATAAATCAGATCAGATTCAACACGAATAAAGTTAACGAGGAAAAAATGCGTGCATTATATCGTGCGCATGCGTAGTTCTTATAAAAATGTCGAAGCATTAATAAATTGATAGCAAACCCTTAGGACAGAACAAAACTTTAAATGGAAACACGCGAGTGTGTTATTACGTAACGTGTTTTATTTGTATCACATAACTTGATATTCATCATTTCATTCAGAAACAACATGTATACCTGCTTGTTAAGATGCATGTAAGACATTATATTTGTGGTCAGAAAACTGACATTTCTTTAATCCATTAGTGTTCAACCGATAAAGGCCAGTCAATACTGTAAGGTCTTTTGTGGTAGAAGTCTCTTTTCATTCTTATACTAACCCACCTACTAGTCACAAAGCAGGTTTCAGCAGGCCTATTAAAAAATAGTTGTAATCGTACAGAAGTCCATCAAAGCCACACAAGGTCAATCATTTTCTTTCATTTGTCATTTTTCCCTAAAGGCAGCACCAGGCCACACCAGAAGAACACGTCACAGATTATGTATTATCAAAATAAATGACCTTTGATACAGGAACATGCACACACTTTCCAATGGCTTAGGACTAAAAGGCAAAAATGAGTTGTTGAACTTTACTCCCCATGCAACCTTAGTTCTACACAACTGAGGGCAACATACCAAGTAGTTGTCTGTTAAAGCAATAACTATACCTGCAAATGAGTGGATCTCATGAAAACAATAGCTTACTACAGCAAGCAAAGGCATTTGTGTGGGTTTAAATTCATAACGGAAACGCAAAAACAGCTTAGCAGACAAATATGAACAGGGCAACCCTGAGCTAGTTTAAGACTGGCACAAAAATGAAAAATTCAGAAGACTGAGAAGAACAGTACAGTGGACAAAAATAAAACCCAAAAACACTTTACAATGTCCATGTATTTCCTGGGCTATTCTTACACTTCAAATGTCTCTTCCAAATAATTTAGATTGTGTGTTCTCTGTTATTGTACAATGAAAAATGAAACATGGATAAAATTAGAATCTCTTCATCTGACGTCTCTCTTGTCGTCTCTGTTTCTTATCATTCTTCTCGTTCTCTTCAGGGGCTGCCTGTGAATCAGCAGAAAACCAGGGTCCTAGGAAGTTCACCCACAGTAAGTGTAAAGCCCTCGCAGGTGCCTGATGAATGAAAGGCAAACAGCATGGTTGACAAACAGCACAGATTAATGGAAGCTCCTGAATGTTACAATCAGAGCAATTAATTAGTCTCACCAGGAGCCAGAAGTACCAGAAGTAGGATGACAGTGCGCTGAGGACCTGAACAATAGCAGTGAGAAGAATCACATCCTTGAGATGCCTACATGTAAAAATACAAAATCAGCATTTACAGCATTAAGGACTCTATCACTAACAAGAAAGATGCATGTAATAGGTAAAAGGAATATTTAGATAAACACAACTCACTCTGCCATTCCCTGTTCCATATTAAGGTCAATCCCTCCATCCAGCAAGCTACCATCATCAGAAAATGCTGGTTTAGCCATTGCTGACATAGATCTGTAGCTGGCAATATAAATCACCACTGCAAACAACAGCAGAAACTAGCGCAAAAGAAACAAGACACATTTAGCACCACATTGCAAGAGGAGAAATGATTATGCTCTTTCACCAAGGAAATTGCTATTGGATGTTATTTACATTGGACATGTATAGATTTGCATGCAACAATGAAGATTTTTTTTATGGTAAAATACATGTAAGAAAATTGTTCTCTGATACATTATAAATAGGACACAGGTCTGAAGATAATGATGCTCTTATTCACATCAAACTTCGACTTACCCATGTCCAAAACGTAGATGAGTTGTAAAACAGTAGAAGATTCGTTGCTACATAAATAGCCTAAAGGAAGACATAAAACGTCAAAATGACATGTACATGTATATATACAAATTAAAGTTTCGGTAAACTATAGAAGCCAGGCTTACGTTTGCTCCAAGAACGATTCTGGAATAAAACTTCAAAGTATCCTGATTTTCCTCATAAATTTGCTTTTTGCCTTTGGTTCCCACTTTTCCTTTTGGCTGAAGAGAGAGATTAATTAACACGTCACAGCACAGACACAGAAAAATAGCTAAAGTTACTAAAGTCAAAAAGTTACATAAACTATAAGCACAGCTAAAAATCAGTAAGTCTCTATTGGACTGATTTAAACTAATCAGCAAGACCATACCGCCATTTCCACGGAGCTCTCCTTCCAGTGCAACTGTTTGTATTACTCAGTAACGTTTTTATCTATAGGCATTTAAAATACTAATGGTGTCTATTTTGTTTAAAGAATATTATTTAAAACTAAACATCTACCAAAGCAAAATTACACATCAGCATTCACACGTACGCTTCCGGCGCGTGAAAAATACGTCACATATAGGCTTAAACTATTCGTTGACAGCCACCTGCTGCTGATTTAACGTAAGTAACAATTCTGCGAATATTTTTATATAAAACCTGTTCGTTTGTATAATGTTAAAAAGTTTAAAACAGTGAAACATAGAAAACGAGAATCTGAAATAGTCATTTAAAACCAATGAAAAGTCCACTCATTTAGTTAAATATGCATATAGATAAACTGGTTTCATCACAAGCCCTTTCAGATTCTGACTCAAAACTGTGGGAATGTTAAAGGACAGTCCTATAAGAAATATATCATACAAAAATGGACAGTTAGCACGTTTTGACAAGAAATTTGACAGAAGTATCATTGTATCCTACTGTAATTATGATTGATTCGCTGTTTACTCTTATTTTTTTCCAGACTCTCATTGAGTTAAAAGAGGCTGTTTTCACTCACTGTACATTAATTCAACATGTGCACTAGATAGTTTCAGATGGGTCTACCATAGATCATTACCTTTACATTTATTTTTTGGCAGACGCTTTTATCAAAAGTGACTTACAGTAGATTTAAATTACACATTTTCGTCAGTGCTTGTGTTCCCTGGGATTGAACCCACAACCTTTGCACTGCTAACGCAATGCTCTACGAGTTGAGCTCCAAGAACAAGATCAGAAACCAAATTTACTGCACTGATTCTTATTGTTTTTGTTCTTCTAGCTTAGAATTTGGTAACTTCTACAACTGGGAAACTTCTATAACAGAACTTCTAGAAAGAAAGACTGGGCTGCACAAACCCATTAACAGACCTAGATCAGGTAAGCAAATCATTTTGTCTCTAACACATAACTCCTGCAGAATCTATTATCATTAATAGAAAAATCATAAAACAAACCAGAAATATTAATCAGTTATTTAACACAAACAGGTGTACATACACAAAATACTCAGTACTCAACCAAAACACTACTTTACACATAGATAATAAGCTATAGATTAAAAATCTCCTCACTGGGCTCATAAGTCCATCTTGGCAGAATGGATGGTTTAGAGTGATTATGGTGAATTTTAACCTTGTAGAAATAATTATGAAAAGGAGTCAAATACTTTCTCAACTTTGCTATAATTTATGTAGGTACAGAACTTCAGATTCTAGCGTTTGAGAATATTCAAATTCAATTATTAAATTTTTAATATAAATTTCTACAGAAAAGGCAAGTGCCCCTCAATATCATTCAAGCTGCTTCAAACATTGTCTTTCACATGTTAAATCATAAAAATATATCAGACTTCATACACAAGGAGTAAAAGTCAGCTTTAATTACACATACACAGAATCACAATCCATTAGAAAGCTAGTCCTTGCATTTTACGCTTACTGTAAAAAGTTGTGGGTAGCCATGTTATGTTACTTTTATCAGAGCTATTGTGCAAATGTAGTGACATGTTTTATTGATGAAGTACTTAAAGATTTAATACTAGAAAACACAAACACAGTACATAATATTGAGAAACTACAGAACACTGCAAACAAATTAATACATCTTAACATGGTTGCTATAATACATGGGTTAGCACAACTACTGGAACAAATCCACCACGACCACGGATCCTCTTGTATGGAAGCATCTTCCACCGCTGTCAGGATGAAAAAAAAACGTAAATGACATGACAAATACAAAACACTAGTTTAATCACATGCATATTTCACACAGTTTCACAACTACATTTAATGCTTCAGGAATAAATAATCCCATACATATGAGCAATCCATGAGTTTATTTTAACCACACACTGCATACATTGTTTCTCCATTCAAAAGGGCAGAACCAGTAATAAGTTAAAGCCCAAATACTGAAACAGAGAAATATTATTGCACCGCAGCGTAGCTCCCAGAGTCACAGAGACGCGGAAACTTAAACACGGTGCAGTTAAATACCACAAACCATAAGCATATCATATCAGAGCTGTAAACTAAGCAGAGGTTTGTCCATATGACAATAAACTCGTGTTTTAACCACTGACCTCCAAAACGTCCATGAATTTCCTTTCGCACCACCACGTGTCTCACATGGGCGCAGCTTGCGACAGCCCATTTTATAGCGTTTCTCCTTCGTCTGTATTAGTGGGTTGCAAACACCATATACCGCCATCTAGTGACTCTGTAGTGATTTTGTAGTAGTTTATTAGTTTTGTAGTTTAGTAGTTTTGTGTAGTGACTAGTAATGTCCCCAAGTACTCTTGATGTAATTTCTTTTAAATTCTGTCAATAAAGTTGTTTCCATTTGTTTATATATTATAAATATATAATAATTTAGAATAATATAAAAATATAAACACAACGCATTAACGTGTTTATTCAGAAATTTATTTAATAAAATTTACAAATGAGCATCCCACAATTTTTATAAAAATTTAAACATTTCCCACAGAAGTAGCCTATAGTGTTAAGAAGACATCCGGAAAATCTTAATGTTTCAAAATGTGACGTGTCATTGTATTTTATTTATGGTCTGTACTGTGCAAAACTGAGATTGTGAAGTCTTAAAAAGGCAGTTGTCTGAGACCTTTTAGGAACAAAGCAAGTTAGTATAGTGATACGCCACCTTTCAAAAGATTTAAACAATCAAGAAAATAAAAGCAGTTTTTGAAAAAGCACTTATTCCAACACACATACAACTACAGTCCCTGAGAAATATTCACAGCTTCACTTCTAATTAATACTTTCACCTAGTTTCTTAAAAGCCTTCCAGCACAGTGTCTGAAACAGCTTAGGTGCTGTGAGACAGGACATGACTTGGAGTAAGTTCAGTAAGGCTTGTTGGACAAGAAACTCTCCAGCATGTGGAGAGATGGACCTGGAGCCCACTGAGGAACCATGTGACCCGCACCCTGGAAAAGCAAAGCTAAATGTTACAAACTATTTTCATTTTAGGTACAAATTGACACACATATTAAGTACATATTAGTCTGTTTTGACTAAAATAACATTTAGGTTTCTAATTACCTTAAGTGTTATTTTAGTCAAAACTGACTTATATTACTCAATATGTGTGTCTGACATATGTAAATAGGATAATTAGGCACTTACAAACTTTACTTTTAGTTCTAACATTCCTGTCACGTACCTTGACTGTCAGAAAAGTGATATTGCCAAATTGCTGATAAAATCCTGCAATCTGCTTATCATACAGCCAGTGCTGGTACTGTGTGGTAGCCTTAAAGGAACAAAAAACCCAACATCAACTACAGAAAAAGTAATTCTTGAATTTACATTTCTTGAAGTACACAGATCTTACCTTCTGTCCAAGGTCTTCAACAAACCACTGGTCTCCAAGGAAGTTACAAGCCATATCAGTATCTCCATTATAGACCAAAGCTCTTACCCCGGAGGCCAGTAGCTTTTTATAGACATCCTTGACGGTTTGGTAGATTGTGTGATACTGGCTACCCACTGCATCACTGCATGCCAGAAGAAACATCACTACCACATTCACACCAATTGAAATGGTAAATGTGGAGAGTCAGTTTAGTAGGAACCTGCAGATGTCCCACGGTGGTAGAACATCAGGGATGTGCAGAGCCTTCCTTACATCTCCTCTGTTAAGCCAGTTCATCTGTGCGGTACTATTAATGCATGGAGGCACGGCCTTAATGCTTGGAGAACTCTGCACTAACTGAAGAGAAGAAAGCATAATTTATCCTCTTATTCTCTCACACATAATTCATTCATGAGGATGTCAGGAAGTTGTGCTGTTATGAATGAGTAGTAGGATCACGACTCACATTATTAGATTTCCAATGATTCCTGAAGTTTTTAAACAGGAGCATCATGGCTCTCTCATATTTTTTCTGAGATCTGACACCACCGGCACAATCGAGATACAGTGCATATTCGTTCAACCCAGAATCATAAACGATATTAAATGCATGTGATACCTACAAAATACAATTTGTAAAAAAAATAACTCTTTAGTGTTTTTTTTAACAAATAGTATAACAGCAGTGCTTGTGTATACAGATTTATTCATGTTACCCAAACAGAGCAAGACTCTTTAGAATTGTTGTAGAAGTTACAGACTCCATTTTGACAGCAATTGTCATTCAGATCCTTCCACAGCCTGTAAGCAAAAGTTGTTTGTATCCATAAAAATATTCAATGAAAGTGTTGAAGAATAAACACAAGGACACTGGAAATAATGGATTTAGCTTACTGTTCTCCAAACAGGCCATGATAGTAACCGAAGTAGATTAGCGACTGATCATTTAGAGCAAAACTACTAATGCCATTTCCCACAGCAAAGCCCTGCAACCGTGAAACATCATTAAACAAAACATAACCATTATCATAAGCTTTATTTTGTAAAAGTTAAAAAAGGACACTAATAACAATAATATTATAAATGCACCTTAAAGTTTACTTTAAGTTGACCACCAGTAGCAACTCTCAGACTGAGCGTGGGTGCATAGATGCCTCCGTAACTTTCTCCAAAAATGAAAAACTCATTCTGGGTAAAATTTGGAAACTTGACAAAAAAGCTCTGCAAAGCCAAGTAGTTGTTATCTGCCACCTGAGGAAAACACACACAAAAGCATTCAGACCATAATTTTACACAGACACGTCTAAGAATCTGTGTGAATTTACCTCATCATCATTGGTTGCATATTTCTGATCATCAGAGTAGGAATAACCGACTCCTGCAGGTGACTCAAGATACAGAACATTGGCAACTTTATTCCAGCTGAATTCATTTTCATAGAGAGTGGCTCCGTTATCATTGACCTAGGAGACACGGACAAAACAACACTTGCTTGTCACATGCTTGAGATGGTTATTGCATGGTACAGCAATTCAGTTATCAAAGTACATTTTGCCTTTCTAATCTTGCTGCTCATAACTCTAAACTTGCTGCTCATATTTTAGTCCCTACCCTGTTAGGGTACATCTGGTCAATACAAAGTGAATGGACCTACATGAAATGGGCCGTTTTCTGACAGAAACCCATCTAGAGAGCTGCAGCCTGGCCCTCCATTCAGCCAAAGCACTAATGGGTCTTTAAGAGGGTCTCTTTGAGAAGTCACAAACCTGTAACATATACAATGTAACATATATAATGCTTTAATGATTACATAATGTTTTATCTGTGTTTTTAGGACGTGGGAACCCCAACACATTGAACTGGACTAAGGTATGTTTACACAATACAGTTTATACCATGTTTTTGGTTTGGTACAGCAGAATCGCCATGGCTACCTGGACCTGTAACATGGTAATACCCTGATTTTGGACAAGGTACCATATTTTGTACATAAATATAGTAATCCTTTAATACTATGGGATATAAAAAACACTACTGTATTAAACATCTGTATTAAACTGTATTAAACATCACTGCGTGACCATTTTACAGAATACGGACGACTCGAAAACGTATATTTAACCATTAATATAAAGAAAGGTGAATAAATGAACGTATAAAGCAAACAAACTTTTGGGCCACATTGTGCGCCCTGAGAAACAACACATCGCGTACAGATGCGTAAAAGCGGAAACACATGTGAAAATAACTTCAGCTCTAACAAAAACTGTATTTAAAATGCAGAATTTAAAAGACTCACCAATAGTGCAAAAACTTGCCAGAACTAGCTTTCAGATACCCGGACCACTGGCGATAACCGGGTTTAAAAGACATGCCCGGTAGATTCAGTACCTCATCTGGATCGTACATGCCCCACACAGCACGGGCAGACACGGCAAAAAGACAAAATAACACATGCAAAGAAAACATTTTATTTGATAAACATGGACGACCCTCCTGGACCTGAAATCCCCTGTGTGTCCCGTAGCTATTTGAGTTTCCCTTCCTCGGCTGGTCATATGACTTCAAAGTCATCAGGTGATACTGTTACAGACTCAGTACTTCCGCCTCGATTAACTCTTTGTTGTGTCTTTATCTTCTCAGACTATTCAATCAAACCATTATATTTAAATATTATATATTATATTTAAATTGTATTCAATCATCTTAACATAAGATTGGCACCCATGGCCTCGCAATATATTTAGGATCACAATGCGATTCACTGGATTTTTTTACTTTCACTCTTTTAAATATGTAAGTTTTAAATTAGTTTTAAACAGATTTTTCAATCCAAAAATTTTTTTTACAACTGTAAGTTGACAAGCATCATAGATTTTCATATATTTAAATCACTTTTAAAAGCTGACTTTTAAAGATATTTAAATGTATTTGTACTTTTAGCTTAGTTTTATGAATTGGCCCTGTAAGATAAAAAATCTCACATTTGACAAATAAATGACAACAGGTTGTTCATTGACTATGGAAAATCCCTTTAGTGATTGCACTGAAATAGTAAACAAACATAATCATTCTGGAGAAAGTTAACATGCATCTTGTGTTACTGAGGAAAACCACAAGGTGAGACAATAATTTACCTGGTTTGTATGCACAGTTACATACAATTGCATACATTACAATAAAGAATTGGTACAACAGCAGTCATCACACCAATGCAAATTATACATATTGTTCGGTGAATCGCTAATTAAAATTTACTGAGAAAATAACATTTGCATTTTCCACTAAAACAATCAAAACGGAAATCAGTTCTCAATATTTTCAGCCAACCATTTAGCCTAACTTACACTCAGTTCAAGTGTCAGTGAATTTATTATAGATTGCTGCCCCATCTGCCACAACAACAATTACTTCTCACACACATCGCCGCACTTTACATTCATGAATGTAGCAAAAACAACAACTGTGCATCCAATTAAAAACCCTTTAAAGGCATTCTAAAATACACTCAAGTGTCCATCTTTTCTAAACTACACTGGTACACACACTCTTTCTCTTAGGTTAAAACTGCAGAATTACAGATTTGGCAGTGCAAGTCCTCAAAAAAACAATATAATTAGCAACCAAAGTTTCAGAGTAAACATAATGACCATTAACCAAACCATGTCAAGTGTATAAGGCCCTTATAAAATTAGGTCTTAAAAAATAAAATATAAAAAGAAGAGAACTGGCAAAAAAAATATCAAAAGCAAAGGACTGTATTTGGAAGATCTCATATTTTTATAACAAAAATGCAGGGATTTAGCACAATGCCCACATCCATTCAGAATGTAGATGTTTAGTGGTTGACAAACAGCCAGAGCAGAAGGATTAATGCTGCATGCTGGTGGATGATCCACTAAATTAGAGGTATAAACTTCTGTGGGATTGCCCAACTTGAGTGTGCAAAAAATAAACCTTTAAAAAATGTAAAAGACTTTTTCTCCTGAATACGCAAAGGTCAGTTATAGATCTAGTTTTGGACTTTGGTTTTCACTTTGTCTCTATTGTTCAAAAGTCCAACGTCCAGGAGCTCACAGCCATTTTCTTCTAAGGGCTATTGGGATGATTGATGATATCTTTGTAGATTGCATTCGTGGTGGTCTGTCCAAAGATAAAAGCACCAATTGTAACCATGACGACCCCATAGATCACCATTCCATGCCAGCTGTAGAGAAACAATTTAGTCGTTCAGTTGTGTCACTAAATATACAGCCACTGCTACAGGTAACATGTTTAGTTATTAAAGCATTTACCTGGCTGATCTGACATCATGCTCTGAAAGCTTTGCCTGAATCAAACACAACCCTGTAGAAAAAAAATCTTGACTGTTGCCACAATCTGAGAAGCTTTAAAACATTATTAGAGTAAATCTGAAAATGTTTGTTTTATGATACCTGGAAAAACAAAGATGAAACATGCAGCCAAACCACCAATTAGTGAAATGACTCTCCCAATGTCAGGAATGAAGAGAGCAAGAATGAGTGTAAGGAAAAACCAGACGAGCGTCTGCAGGATCCGTCTCCTCCGTTCCTTTGCCACATCTGTCTCCACCTCCTCGCCTTTAAACCGCAGCCACAGACCTTCCAGCACTGCCCTGATGTACAGAGATTCACACACAATCACTTCTTGATACTCCAGAACACCCTTAGCTTTCGATCCTGTCCTGATTTAGATCCTTATAGTACCTCTATAAAAGACACATAACTCTTCTATAAAGCACAGAAGGCTGTTACCTTCCACAGAAGTGCAGGATTGGATAGGAAGTGACTACACAGATGATGATAAAGGCTCGAGCAATTGCCACGGCAACATCGTTAGACGGATACGACATTAACACATCCTGGCTTACAGTTGAGCCAAATGACAGGAAGCCACAGACACCTGCAGAAAGATACAAGCCAAATATTACACAACTAACTAAAGTTTTATAAGTACACAATAGGACAATAGGGCTCACAAACCTGTGCCTGTATAAACAAAGAGACAGATTATCATGCTGGCAGTAACTACTGCCCACCAAGGCCGTATTTCTGGCTTCTTCATGCTGTTGAAAACAGGAACACTACTGACATGACACTGAGAGAAAGAGAATAAGAATAGGACAACAAATGATGAATGGCAGTCATCATTCTAGAGTGAGTTGCATTGAGAAGTATTACATTGAGAAATGTCATTGGCTGAAACAGATACAATCACACACCTGGAAACCAAAGCAGATTGTAGGCATGGCATTGAAGACATCAGTCCAGGATGCAGGCCTGAAAGACATCAAAATGGTGTTATAACAGTAGTATGTGTAACATAGCCTAAAAGCTGCAATCATAACTTTCGACTCATTATCGCCACTTCTGTTTAAAACAAAAAATGCAGGTTTGTACTTTGTATGTTAAAGTCAACATTTCTTAACAATAGTGACATTTTCTGCAAAACTGGACCTGACAGCTCAAAATTTAAATCATAATTATAAATTTACAGCTGCAAATAGAGGTTAAGAAAGGTGATTGCGAACATTGATCTGTTATGGATTGCAGCGTTAATAACAAGCAACTTCATACAATTTAACCAATAACCATTTTAAATGTATTTCTGACCTGACTGGGATGAGTCCTGGAGAAACTTCTTTGTCAGGCCAGATGTATCTCACGATGATTATGATTGTCACATACCAGGTGCCAATAACACTCAGGGTGCTAAAGAATAATAAGTACACAATATTCATGTATGATTTATGACACTGTATGTATGACACTAATAATCAGCAGATTTCAAAATGCTTACAGTTTATAAAATACATATAGGACTCAGAATGTCTACCTGGCATATTTCTGGAAGCCAATCTCTTTAGGTATAGACAGAGGCAGAATGATTAGCATCGAGGTTAAAGTGATGGTGAACTTACGATCGGTGTACCAGTGCGACTCTTGACCCATCGCACCGAACACTGCAGCGAGAAAGATGAAGATTAGAAAACTACAATCTGACCATTTTAATGCCCATGCAGATGTGCGGACACTCACACTTATCCAGCTGATCTCCAATGATGATAAGGAAAGCTATGCATGTGCCAAAGGTGTAAACAGCAATGGCCAGCTCACAAATGACACCAAGAACCTTCCCACATACGGCGCGAATCACCTCCTGATATGTTGTTTCATTGCTCACCTGAAAATCACAAACATGTGAGTGTAAGCCAACATGCCCTTCTTCATAAGGTGGGAGAGAATATGAAGATACATTTGCTCACCTGGGAACAGTAAGCCAAGATAACCAGCCCACTGATGATAAACACCTGCATGCACTGAAAAAAATTAAGTTGAAGTTAGTGTGCCATTCATTGTGCTAGTGCGAACAAAATAAGAGTTAACAGAAAAGACTGTTGAGACTGAACCATGTGATCACGGTTTATTGTACAGTAGTTCAAGCCTCACCATTTGAAGGGCCACTCCTGCACTAACTCCTCCAGCCATGTTAAATGCAGCAGGAAAATTGAGAAGTCCAGCTCCCAGAGCAGCATTCACCACAATAAAAACAGCCCCAAGTGATGTAGTCCCTCCCCTTCTGTCATCTGATTGGTTAGGCGGTTGTATAGAGTCCACACTGGGGCTCTGTAGGAGCCAAGCCCTTTCACCAGCATCCTCACTGTAGCCCCAATCTCCTGTTTCACTGTTAATCGCCCTGTCAGCCCTTGACATGATGCTTTGCTTTTCTCACACACTTTCTCAAACTAATTTAAAAGAGCATCACAGGGAAAAAACACTGTCTTAGGTAGAAAACACTTTTGTTGTCAGTTAAAGCTGCCAATTTTAAAGCAAACAAATGCCATGTAGCCACAAACAGGAACACAGCACACAGTGTTTTCACCGCACGGGTCTGTCAACTCCACCTGTGAATAAAGACAGAAAAGCACACATTGGTATAACAGACAAATAGACTGAAAGTTTATCAGCAACATAAAATGACAATCATTAGCTCACAGTGGGGTCATTGCGGCTGGTACTTTATAATAAGTCTGCAAGTCACAAGACCTGTCATACTGTATGTCATTGTAAATGTAATCAGTAAGCAGAATCTCAGACAAGCGATGAGGAAATGAAATTTGCTGTGCACAAGAAAAAGTTATGCAGACCTGGGCGAAATTTATCTTTAAATGCACAGACGGACCACAGACCAACTCGATCTTAAGTTGATTAATATATCGATTATCGTTACATGAAATTTGCAAAGCCGCAATCGTGACAAAGGCATCGTTACGTTCATGCCAATTCCTGCCGGTTTAAATCGAAACATTGACGGCCTACAGCAGGGACTATATTTAACCCAAATATTTGTATTTTGTGTAATACCCTAGTCAATTGAAATTAGTCCAGAGCAACGCAGGCGATGACCGGTATCAATCTTTATGGCAAATTAAGCTTTAATCACAACTCTGCTTTTTCATACTAGATACAACATATACAACATCAACTCATAAACAAAACGAGCTTGGCATTCACAGATCTATACAAACAAAGTACAAAACATGCCGTAACTCGTAAACAACGGCGATCACATGACTCCGTGTAGCTGAAAAAAATAACTAACACCCATTGTTTATTCATTCAGTTGTTTATCATCAATTATCGTTGTAGCAAAACGACAAACCTCATTTCCTTCGCCATGCATGCACCATAATAAAACGATATGAGATGATCTTCATTAAGAAACGGAGATGAAGATATTATTAGCGTCACCCACTGAAGCCTCTGCAGTACCGACACAAACAGCGCTAGCTGTCACATGACACTGGCCTTGATTGTTTTTTCCTCTAATACTGTTAAATGGCTGTTGACACACTGAAGTAAGGTGCATTACCGCCACCAACTGGACTGGAGGACGGAGCAATAGTTATATAATAGTAATAGTTATAATACTTCTGCACGTTGTTTCAGCTCTACAGGAATTATAGGTTAGATCCTGAAGTGTTTGTCAGTTACGGCTGCCCATAACCGAAAGCTAATGTGACATGGGTGTGAGCTTTTTATTGAACACAGGGAAACAGTGCTTGACTACAGGATTCACTTTTCCTGTTTTAACAGAGGTGGTTTAATAGCAAATATAAAACTTTAAAACTGTGTGATGGTATTTGGTTTTAACTTAAATTTCATTTGACCCTTTTCGGTAATTACTTGTACAAATGGTCCATATATGCAGTTTGTGGTCTGCATATATGGACCAGCCAGAGAATGTACAAGGCAATGCACTTTAAATGTATTGCTTTGCAATAAATGTATTGCCAAATGTATTGCCGGCAACAAATAGCTTTAAATGTTTATTTGTCTTGTAATACACAGTATTTTTTAATAAATCAATGAATACATCATTTAATGGAAAGCCACGTTTTATTGTTGTTCATTTACTTCACTCCAGCAATAAATAAAGTTCATATAGAATTTTTAACAGCATGAAAATGTTTCTTAGTCATAGAATCACAAGATGACCTGCGAGATAACTTGATATCTAAATGAAGTGAAGCTCAGAAGATACAAACAGTAACCAGACATGATGTAACAGCTCCTCCTGTAGATCTCAGCATACGTTGATCTACTTGGTGACCTGGTGAATGGCATGTGCAAGGTATCCCACATTTCCAGAGGTCACACCAGCAACACTGATACGACCATCTTTGGTCATGTAAACAGAGAACTCCTTTGTCAGACGTTCCACCTGAAACGTAGTTGTGCCTCAATTAGTGCTTGTAGATTCTACAGCTGGTTAATACAGCATCAGAATGTCTATATGGTTATTCAAGTTAATACAGCAATGAACCTCACGCCTTTCTTGTGAGTTTGGAGGACACAAGTGATTTACCTGCTCAGGCTTGAGCCCAGTAAAGCAGAACATGCCAATTTGGTCAATTACATGTTGCCAGTTGTGAGTAGATCCCTCCTTCTTCAGATTATCCACCAGCATTTCTCTCATCCTTATGATACGGTCTGCCATACCCTTCACTTCCTCCAGCCTACAGGAATACAAAATGTCAATAAAAAGGCTGTTGCACTATATTATATGAGAGTATAGAAAGCATGTCTTACCATGTAGAGCGCAGCTCTGGTGTGTTGAGGATCGTGGAGGCGATTCGAGCTCCGTTCATGGGTGGGTTGGAATAAATAGGACGAATTAGAATCTTCAGCTGAGACTCCACCCTCTTTGCTTCCTCGGCATCAGCACAGACCACTGTGAAGCCCCCCACACGCTCACCTACAAAACAAAATCAAGTGTAGCTTTGATTCTATGACCAACTCATTGTTAAATGAAACAATTTTCAGAATGCATAAGATTGTAGATTTATTTAATGTTGACAGTGCATGTTCTTTTGTAAATAAATGGTCATTACATGTTCTTGGAAAGATATTACAAACTGATCTCTATGAGAACAGTCTGTCTTTCCTAAAGTACAGATAATAGTCTGAACTCTGGCATGCATTAAGGAACATGCTGTGCTAAACATATTTGACCGGCTAAGTGTAGGACATGTTTCATTTTTACTTTATTGTAAAATACTAATTGTGACACAATAAAGCCTGTGCGAAAATTCACCAAATGAAGGAGTTCCAGTGTTGGTGAATGAAATGCAGGGTTCTCACCATAGAGGCCCATGTTCTTAGCAAAAGACTGAGACAGGAGAATGTTATGGCCCTGCTCAATGAAGTATCTCACAGCCCAAGCATCTCGGTCAATATCTCCACTGGCAAAGCCCTGATAGGCCATGTCAAAGAATACCAGAAGTTTCCTCTTCTGCAGAGAGAGTGGACAACACATGAAGCACAAACTCTGTTGCATTGTGTTAAGTCACTCCTACTTCCACAGATCACATACCTTGATGACTTCTGAAAGCTCCTTCCATTGTTCTGGTCTGGGGTCAACACCAGTAGGGTTGTGAGCACAAGCATGGAGCATAATCACGCTATGCTCCGGAATTTTCTATAAGTTGGGTAAAGATATTCCATTGCTCTTAAAGTAAAATGCATTGCTTTTACAGTATATTCATTCAAGAAAATTCATCTTATTATGTCAGTAAGGCCTTGACAAATCAGCATGTAAATATAGACTTCCCATAAAGAACAGTGTTTGGGAATACAGGCATATAAAATTTAATACACCAGTGTTTTATGTGATGTCGACTCACTGAGATGTCATCAAGAGCCCCAGCAAAGTCAAATCCACAAGTTGAGGGATCATAATAACGGTACGCCTTCAGCTGCATGCCAGCGTCACGGAAAATAGGGGTGTGATTTCCCCAGGACGGCTTTGGCAAATATACATCTCTTGCCGCTAATTGAAATCGTGACTAACAAACAGAAACAGAACACACTCTAAAACAACCAAATAGCAAAACAATTGTGTTGAAACAATAACAAAATGGATCCATTTGGAAATGGATGTTGTCATTTCTCTGAACAGGAAGCGGTTTAATACCCACCAGGAAGTTGGCACCAACCCTCAGAGACCCAGTGCCTGAGATAGTCTGGACGGTGATGCTCTGAAAGTAAACATTTATAAAGAAAGAACAGATTTAGTCAGTAAGGTAAATAGTAAAGGATTCTTTGTATATCAGTTATAGAGAGACTTACCCTCTTGCTTTTGAGAACCTCGCTGTCAGGACCAAGTGACAGTTCAGCACAAGCCTTATTAAAATCTCCCAGACCGCCGATGGTCAGATACTCTTTATCCAGCATCTTGGAGGCAATCAGAGCCTCTGCCTAAAAAACAAACTTTAATTAAAATAGTTACAGCCATTTGTGACAGAGTTAAGGAGACGTTCCCTGCAATTAAACGGCTGAGGGTCTTGATTGTAACTGGTGGGTAATGTTTTAACAGTAGAACCTCTCAAATCACTGGGCTCAGAGTGACTTTGCAGAAAAGAAAAATCAGAAGCACATGTTGACATGTACAAACACACCACCCTCTGTTTTTCTTTTACCAATTCTGTTTAATAAACTGGCCCTTGTAAAAAACAAGCACCTATACCTTAAAATCTTTAGGCCAAATCTGACAATCCCCTTAGAAAATAAATAATTTCATAAATGAATCATTTTCATAAATGCTTAAGGTACATACTTTGCGAACACAGCTGAGAACATACGGCTTGCCGTTGTCATCCCTGTAGGCCCCCACACCCAGGTTCATCTTTTTAGGGTTTGTGTCCCGTTTATAGGCCTCTGTCACCCCAAGGATAGGATCAGGGGGTCCCATTTGCACTTCACTCCACCATGAGCTTAAACATAAACAACAATAACAAAAAACACCATTACAAATTTAGATTAAGTCAAGATAAAAATCAATTTCCAAATCACAAACCAGACTGAATTTGCTCCCTACTTGCATGATCAAATTCACAGCAACCAAATAAATACAATAAATGGCCTGGTTGCTAAGCAACATTAAATTAAATACCATCAGAAAGATATGCAGCATTTTTGTATGTTTAGGAAAGTATGCATTAGAGGTCATGCACTGCACTGCAGAGCCAAATGTCACGCCTGGAGTCAAGTTGCACAAAGTCTTTCTGCATAGCCAGTGTGTCACAGTCATGTGTGTAAGTGTGGGTGTGTGTGTGTGGTATAGCACGTAACTTGTTATACTAATGCAACGTTTAAACAGCTGTTTGTGTGAAGTAAGTGATTCTGCCCCCTTTAAAAAATACCAAAAGACCTTGAAATACAATAACTACTGAATCTTAAGTTCATCACAGCTCTACTTTGCCCTCCAAACCCGGTGAAAAAGGACACAGACTACCATGATTTCTTGACACAAGAATCCGGATGTGATCCGAGCCAATCAAAACGTTCAACCTGATCGTTTCAACCAATGGTCACGCAGGAAATGTTCACGTAGGGTCTCCAAAAGACATCAAAGACTGACGCATATGAGCTAAGAGACTTAAATGATGATTTTTAAAGTGTACAACTGTCTGAACCTGTACGATCATGTACATTTGTACTATGATTACTATGATTTGAGACAAATGCAGAAAAAGTGTTAAGTGCCTAGCGCAGGGATGCAAGGTCAGAGTGATGCTAAAGGATTTGTTAATAATCCTGCCTTGTTTTATCTGCGTTATTAACTGCTTAAAAGCGGCACGCAACGACACTAATGTGGCCCGATACAGTAAAACGTAGATGATTATTTCATATAACGAAATCCATGTGGACGGACGTGACCATAAATGTGTGCGTGACTATGATATTGTAAGATCAAATTCAGGTTACTGTAAGGTTTGCATTACCTTGCTCGAATGGGTAGCGCACCCAAGGACGGCGTGAAAGTCCCAACAGAGGATATAAACTTGGTAGTCTTAAGGAGAGCCATCGCTGCTACCGTCGGCTGAAGCGCTGAG
>JBAJNP010006918.1:0-15439 GCA_036877545.1 Yasuhikotakia modesta | reverse complement strand
TGTGTGTGTGTGTGTGTGTGTGTGTGTGTGTGTGTGTGTGTGTGTGAAGCTGATGGTTCCAGCTCTTAAATGTGCAGCTTTTGATCTGTTTTGGAAAGGAACAAAGATCACACAACACATTCAAACAGACAAGGTACATCTTCTGCCCTGTCTTACATGATCAATTCTTCTCATTTAATCTTTGTCTTACTCGTATTCTTTCTTTTAATGTTTGTCTCTCTTTCTGTCTCACTTTGTCTCATTGACAGGTTGAACTGAAGCATCTGGTGAAGTGTCTTCATGACTTCAGTACAGTGTGTCAGAACTGCCTGTCTGTGGCTCAGAGCTCTGTCAAAAACCAGGTACGTCTGAATGCGTGCCTCTGCTCCTCTGAGCGTGCACCAGTGTGCTACAATGTAAAGTAGTAAATGTATAGCTTGTAGAACAGTGCAACATAACTCAATACATTAGACAATAATGTCTAAACTGCTGGCTTAGGCTTACCTAAGTAATAATGTCCAAATTGGGCCTAAAGTGTCAATATTTTGAGTGATTTTCCAGCACTGCCTTTACCAGAGCTTCACATGTTGTCATTAGAGTGCTCTTCAACTCCTCCATAATGCCTTTGTTTTTACAACAAAAGCTCTCAGATGAATGAAGCATCTGTGGTAATGTTTGTACTCTTAATCATGAAGACATACAATGTAGTGCTGCAAAGTGGGAACACAATCATTTAATGTGATTAATTGTATATCTGCCGTGTGACAAGACACTCTTGTCTGCTTTCATATTTCAATGGCTGCTTTCATATCTGAACTACTCCTAATAGTTTGACTAGACTGAGTTAGAATGTGTTTGGTTTATAGTCAGCTGATGTTGTTGGTGTCTGCAGGCGTTTGTGTGCTTGTGTGATGTGCTGATTGTTTTTGGGAGCTTGTATGAGGGTGGGGGTTCCCCGCTGCAGTGCTTCAGTCCAGAAGAATCTCTTACTGCAGAAATGGCTGCTTTTCTCATCGACGACGTCTTCACTGACTCTGATCATCTCGCCGGTACAGCTTATCTAGCTATATAAACAGAGACTTCCCTTCCATTTTTATTATTACATTCAGCTTGTGAAAATACCTTCAGAGCAGGACTTGTCCAATCCAGTCTAGAATGGTCTTTGTCCTGTAGAGTTTAGCTTCAATTCTAATCAAACATTTGTTTGTCATCCAAAAAATGACGGTGTACAGTGTTTAAAAATCTTACAGTTTGTTTTTCTGTCAGTTGTAGGTTTGTAGTAAATTTTGTGAATGGGTCAGGAAGAATATTCTCTTTTATCTGCAGAAGAGATGAGGGTGTCTGAGCTGATGCAGAAGAGAAATCAGTTGGCTGGATATTGTAAACTCATTATTTATGGAGTTCTGGAGCTCAGCGCGGCCACAGACATACTGAAGTTCTACAATAAGGTGTCTGTGTGTGTGTGGGGGGGGGGGGTGTTGGAGTTGTGTATGTCTCTTTGTATTTGTTATAATTTAAGATGTTTGTTTGTGTAGTTTTACAGGGAATATGGTGACATCATCAAAGAGACTCTCAGCAAATCCAAGACAATCAGCTCAGTGGAAAGTGCCAAGACTGTGTGTTTGTGTCTGCAGCAGGTATGTTTGTGCCTGTTAGGCTTAAGAAACTGTGACTAATAATAGAATAGGTGACCAAAACATGCAGTCTATGCTTCTCTGAATTTTTTACTTTGGAGTTTACTTTGGATTTGTTTGTGTGTGTAGCTCTTCTCTGGGATGGATCAGCAGCGTTGTGATGAGGAGCTAACTGAGATTAGACTTCTAGCAAAGAAACTGGCCATGAACTTTAGCATCAACCTGCAACTTATCCGCAAACCTCTGCTGGCTTTACACCAGTCAGTATTAAACCTAAATACACAAAAAAAACAGGGTTTTACATCGTAACATTTAACGGCAAGTTTAGGATAATGCTGTATAATTTTGATTGTTTGATTTCACTGTAAAAAGAGAGAAGACTCGGCTACTATGTTGTGTGTCTTGGTACTGTAGACGGTGCAGATTTTGCAGCTTATTCTAACAGCAGTTGTGTAGAATATGAATTTTTCTTTCATACTGGTTTTAGCAATTTTATGTTTCAAACAGAAGTGCCAGTAGAGAGGCTAATGTTTTAACCCTCTTATTACACCGTTCAGCATTATATTATTTACCATGTCTAGTTCTGTCTTTATTTCTTTGTCTAGAGACGGCATTCGTTTTGCAAGTACAAGGCTTAAAATGGACAACTCAATGAATTTGCGTTTTTTAGAGATACTCAGTGAGTTCAGCTATAAACTTCTCCAGCCGGAACGCAAGCAGCTGTGCGTATCTCTGATGTCATTGTAAACATTTCATTCACCCGTTCTGTTTTGATTTATTCCAGAACTGAACATGTTAGATAATGCGGTGGTAAATTCAATAAAAGTGGAGTGTTCTGCTGATTTTAAGGGAACATGAGGAAAAGACACTTTTCCTCATCACCCTTATGTCATGCTGTTTCATATAAAACATGACAAATACATCTTGTAACTATGTAGAAAGCTGTTTTTTTCCCTAAATTTCACTGTGCATGAGCCCCACAATATTGCTTATATGGAGCCAAACATCTAATAACATCTAAACAGATAAACATCTAATATTTGTTTACAAAAAAGCCTGCTTTATTTTATGTTGAAATGCTTAAGTCATATTTGTTACATTTAATTATTTCTGGTTAAATTGTCATTTATAGCCATATTTAATGATTTTTTGTATTTTGCATTTAGTTAAAATTGTTATGTCCTCTGTAGGTTGGCATATTTGCGACGTGTGTGTGCTACAGTTGTAAATACTGAATTTGTGAGGATGTATGAAAGATCGCTAACATCTGGCTCATGTGAGACTCCAGCTGAAATTTCCAACAGGAAACGCAGACGAACACGTACTCAATCTACACACACGTTTCTGTCTAAACACAGTGATGTACTTTTGTGTACAGTGCTGTAAAAATGACAATTTTCACCTGAAATTTGAAGCCTTATTAGCAGGGGGTAAAAAATTACTCATGAAACATGCCAGCGTCATTGTTTTTTTTTTTGGATACATTTTGGAGTGATGGATACATTTTTAAAAAATTGAATACTGATGATGGATACTGTTGACAAGAAGTCGTTTTTACAAAAGATACATCACTCTAATATGGCTCCGCAGTTCAGGTTAAAATGGTCATTTTCTCTTTAGAAATTACTGGATTACTCTGTATCTTTTTAAAATTTTAAATATGAGCCATGATATTTTCCAAAATGTTGTTGAGTTAACATTGAATGACCCATAAAATTACTAGTGTATGATTGTTTTACATTTTGGATTCAGATGTTTGTGTGTGCAGGTTTGGTCCGTAATTTGGAAACACCAGCTGTGACGTCGCACACACGCTGTTATGACACAAACGACAAGATTACAGAAGGGTATTTCACGCACACACGTCAATAGCACAAGCTGTCAAAAACGATACACTTACAGACATGTTTGTGTGTCTATAGGTCTGTCACTCATAGAAGACAGCAGTCAAGTCCATCTGCTCAGAGTGTCCAATCACATCTCGGCACGTGAGTGTCGCTGTTACATTATTTGAAGTTTTGTTTTAAATTACATTTAAATTACATTTTGTTCAGTAATTACATTACTGCAAATGTTGTTGGAAAGTAAGCACAATTGAGCAGCATTTACTTACACGTGAGTTTGTTGCTGTGTGTTTAGAATCTCATTGATTGATAAAGATCATTCAGAGGATGAACCAGTCATTGAAGATTATGATGACGATGATGAAGACTCTGTAATGGGCATCACACTGGTGAGTTCAACCCAATGCAGGGTCATGTCAGTATCACGTTAATCTTCATCATTAACATCTGTTCTGCTGCAGCCCTCCACCCGTGGCTCTGCTAGCTTCCTGGAGGATTTGTTTGAATGAAAGAAGACTGTTTGCTGTTTAGCTCGGTTGTGTTGTCAGTATTACCCGGCCCAAATCCCTCTGGCAGATTCTGATTAGTCCAGAGTGAAAGAGGACTTTAAAAGAACAGAAACCTTGTTCATTTCAGTTATGGTTAAATAAATGATATTGTTATTGTTAATCTAATAAACGTTAATATTAGCACTGTTTAAATAAAATAATCTGCTCTTTTTTTTGTTCTTATCCTATATCGATTTGATTAGACAGACTTTGTCCTGACGGCAAATTCTTTTGCACCGAACAACAGTTCACAATAGTCAATATACAGTATTATAGAATACAGTTCTGTTTGTTTAAAAATGACATTAAAAATATGTAATATAAATGACAGTGCCAGTACACACAGTAAACAAGATATACACAGTCCAAAATAGCAATAAGTTTCCAATTTTCTAATGAGAGTAAAGAACCTTTAATACTGATATTCATCCAGTGTGTACCAAACTGGCCAGTGATTTTAGCAAACAATGGTATGGGCTGATCCAAAAAACAAACTATGTTCAGTCATTACTACAAAAAACATCTGAACTGCTTCATTCTGCCCCGTCAAACACAATAAAGCAACTTCCATATGTTATGAAGCATGCATTACACATTAACAATCTCAGAATTACATTTGGTATTTCAGGACATTGTTGATTGGTTTTAAATTAAATAAA
The DNA here is from genome assembly GCA_036877545.1 of Yasuhikotakia modesta. NCBI lineage: Eukaryota > Metazoa > Chordata > Actinopteri > Cypriniformes > Botiidae > Yasuhikotakia > Yasuhikotakia modesta. The sequence goes on along the minus strand of JBAJNP010006918.1, from coordinate 10,775 downwards.
TCATTTTAGTTTTTGCCGACATCCAAAATGTTGCATTACTGCCATCTGCTGTTTTGTCCTTTTAACTTGTCCCTTTTTCATTAAATTCGTGCTTTCAGTCCAGCGTCCGGAAAAAAATAAGTATTCATTCCTTGCCTAGGGTGATATTTTTGTTTAATATGACACCACCTATTTTTTAAAAGAGATGCGCACATAAGTCGTGATGTTTACATGTGTTGCATTCTGCTTGGTTTTGCGAAATGACAACAAAGATCGTTTTTAATTTCTTTACGTCATTTAAGCGCGACGTTTTAGTGCGATTGTTATTGGTTCAGGTGGTCACGTGACATCACGTTCGGCCGCTTTCGCGCCACAACAGAGCTCCGCCCTGGCGCGCACAGAGCCGCGCTCTCATTGGTGGAAAGTGTAAGCAGACTCGCGCCAGTTTTGCAGCTGCGTACGCAACTTGTCTCTTCAGCGACTTCAACGCTTGGTTATCGTAATATCTGTGCGTTCCACTATTCAACATTTCAAAAACATGGCACCAAAGGATTATTTGGCAGAGAAGGGTAAGGTGACATTTAACTTTTAACAGAAACAGATGAAAGAAATGCTTTCTGTGGACGGTTAACATGTCCGCGTGAGTGTGAGACGAGGCCGATGCTCTCTGCATGGGAGAGTATAGCGATTTAAATTCGCACCGTCTTAATGTCTGTTTCACATTTGTGCAGCTGTGTGTACGAAAGGGAGTTCTCATAAACTCGTGTACAAATGCCAGGTTAGAAACGCGGGCTCGGTTAGTTGAGCGCGCGCCGTAAATGCCCGGATGAAACTTTCGAACAAAGAGCGGCGGCGCGCAGGAGGCGCGTGCTGGTTTCAACCTGCACGCGCTATTTCAGTCAAAAGTTGCTCGAATCCGTCCATAATCGTTTGTACTGACAGTGCCCGACAGAATCTGTCTTAACCCAAGAAGTGGAGTGACATGGTGGACATCGTGGTTGTGTGTTAGACGCGCCGCGCGGGTTGGTGATGTGTTTATCGGTGGATTTAATCGGTGGGATTATTTGACGGCGGATGTATCGCGGAAGCGGCGCTTGAGTAAATGGGCACGGGGGCCATGTGCTTCTTTGTTTACAAAAACAGCAGCGCTCGAGACGCGTTACACGCGTATCGTTTACAACTCGATGGTACATGTGGAGCTATATTACACGGGAACGGAGATAATAGCGCGTCAAGTTGATGTGGACTTGGCTTGAAGTGTCGTTTCTATTTGTAAACGGTGACTCAAGGTTATTTTGCTGTAGTCGATATGAGGGTTTTTGGAGTCCGGATGGTTTTATCTATTTTATTTTGGGACAATTACCTATTAAACGGCGATCATTTAAAACGGTAAGTGTTTGAGCCTTAATTCAGTTTATTTGACGTTGCCTCGGCATTAATTCAGTCGCTAGATTTAATAATTATCGTGCAGCGCGAAGTAACGTTTGAACACATTCATTACGGCCCTTGATCTGTCGGTTCACGCACATTAATCGCCGTGTAGCGGTGGAGGCGCCACTCGAGTGACCGCTGTTGGTCGGCAGGCGCGCGCGCTCGTCCTGTGGTGTTTTAAGAGTAGGTGCTTTGCCGGGGTACATTTAGAAATAACTTCACAACTTTCGATATATAAAATAACTGTTGATGATTTATGATGTAGTATGTATATATGTACTGTGTGTGTGTGTGTGTGTTTTATGGTATTTAAATTTTGTTGCTCATTATAATGTATAATAACTAATAAGTGATACTTTGCTAACATATTGCGCTAGTAACAATGGCATGTATTGTGTTGCTCTGCATTTTAATTACACTCATAACTTTTGCACTGTGATCCACTGGGAACGTCTTCATGTACTCACCGTAAGGGCATATTAACGCCGAGGTACCATCTCACCAACCTCTAAATGCATTTGTATGCCACCTGTTCCACCAGTCTGAAGTTTTGACTTAATTTCCTGCACTTATGCAGACTTGCACAATATGTTGCTGCTTTGTTCAGTTGGTGTTGTGTGGCTGCTGATAAATTGTGTGCGAGAATGACAACATTTAATAGCTAATTTGTGTTTTGCAGAAAAGTGCAAGCGCTTTCTGCAGGAGTTCTACACTGAAGATGACTCTGGGAAGAAGGTGTTCAAATACGGCGCTCAGATGGTAAGATTGTGGTGTGTTTCTGTGATCATGCAGGTGTGTGAGACTCAGCTCACGTTGTGAGTTTGTGCAGGTCTCTCTGGCACATCGTGAGCAGGTGGCTCTGATGGTGGACCTGGATGATGTGGCTGAGGAAGACCCTGATCTGGTGGAGAGTGTGTGTGAAAATGCTAAACGCTACACCGGACTGTTTGCTGATGCTGTTCATGAGCTGCTGCCTGAATACAGAGAGCGAGAGGTGCTGGCCGCGTGTCTGTCATAGTAATGCATGAAAACACCTCTTGATCCCTATGAGGGGTATCTTTTGACTATAAACAGATGCAGTGGAAAATCCTCTCAATGTTTGAAGTGTGTGTGTTGTAGGTGGTGGCAAAGGATGCGCTGGATGTTTATATTGAACATAGGCTGATGATGGAGGCCAGAGGTCGTGACCCTGCAGACACTCGTGACCCAAGGAACCAGTACCCCTCTGAACTTATGCGCAGATTGTGAGTCAAACACACAAGAGCACAGTATATTAGGGTTAACGTAAACCTATGCTAAGTTTTATGAATAAAACGGGCATTCCTTGAGATTTAGTTTCATTGCTGTGATAATGAGTGATGGGATCTGTGCTCAGTGAGGTGTATTTCCGGCCTCCATCCACACTGAAGCCAAAGGTGGTTCGTGATGTGAAGGCTGACAGCATCGGCCAGCTTGTAACAGTGAGAGGAATTGTAACCAGAGCGACGGAGGTCAAACCCATGATGGCCGTCGCCACATACACGTGTGATCAGTGTGGCGCAGAGACTTACCAACCGGTAAGACACTAATCTGTTGATCCTCTGAACACGGTTGGTTGTTTTGATCTACTAAACCAGATCTTTATACATTCCAATAAGTTTCTATAAAATTATTTTGAGATGTTCTGTACTTGTTTATTAGATCGTGTCACCGAGCTTCACCCCACTGATCATGTGCCCCAGTCAAGAATGTGTCACTAACAAATCCGGAGGGCGACTGTATCTGCAGACACGAGGGTCAAAGTTCATCAAGTTCCAGGAGTTGCGTATTCAGGAGCATGTATGTGCGTGTTTTTTGAGTATCATGTTCGCCTCACAGAATGTAAATGGTCACTGCTTCTATGTTGTGGTTTGATTTTTGCAGACTGATCAGGTTCCTGTAGGAAACATTCCTCGCAGCATGACCATTTACGTCCGTGGAGAGAACACGCGTCTGGCACAGCCTGGAGATCATGTGGCTGTTTCTGGAACATTTCTTCCTCTGTTGCGCTCTGGGTTCAGACAAGCTGTGCAGGTGACACGCACATGTTGCTTTGTGTCTTTAAGGGTTTAGGCATGTTTTTCGTGCTGTGTGTCTTCAGTTTGGTTTATCAACCTTTCTTGATCTCTAATCCTTGTTTGGGTCCCATCATTACTTGGTTAAGAAGATCTGTTATTGTGTGTACAATGTTGTTTACGTTTATCAGATGCTTTAAAAGTTTTAGGATAACATAGTGTTCTCAAAATACCAGCATTTTTACTGAGTGAAATACCTGGCTATAATATTTTGAATACTGAATCTATGCTGAATACTGTTGTGGCAAAAGGAAAACTAATTGCAGTGTGTATGAGAGGACAAAGTTTGCACACACACTCCCTGGTTGTGCTTGAATAGAAGCATGCAGAAAATACAGCTGTCACTTTTAACACACTGTCAATTTTAAGGAATCTGTACTAATTAATGTGACAGTACCATTATTAACAACAGGGTATTGCGGTACTTTTGTTGTGGGTATACCGAGCCACAATAGGACGTGTGTTTGAGGTTGTGTGTTGTGTGTTTAGGGTCTTCTATCAGAAACATATCTGGAGTGCCACTGCATCACTCTTATGAATAAAACTGAGGATGATGAATTGGGTGATGAAGAACTCAGTGATGAAGAGCTGCGGCACATTACAGGTGTGTGAGTGTTCACTGATGTGTGTATAGGTTTATCTGTGTTAATAAGGGCCAGATGTCCTCACTAACATGACATAGCATGACAGCCAACTCACCTAAAGTTGAGAACTGGTTCATTTAGGGTTAACCCTAAAGTTTCTTTAAATAAAATGTCACTCAGATGCTTCTCCAGATAAGCATGTTCACTGCTGTGTGTCTGCTCTGTGTAGAGGAAGATTTCTATGAGAAGTTGGCAGGGTCAATCGCTCCAGAGATTTACGGTCATGAGGATGTGAAGAAAGCGCTGCTGCTGCTGCTGGTGGGTGGAGTTGAACAAGCGCCTCAAGGCATGAAGATCAGAGGTGAGTTTTTTATGCTTCCTCTTACTTTATAAATGTAAACATTTTGTAGATTGTATATTTATGTCATTCATATTCATTTCCATATATTCAAGGAAATAAAAACGCAGGCATTCCTTTAGCTGGTGTAACTGGTAGATCATGGCATTAGCAACACAAAAGGTTGTGTTTTTGATTCCCAAGAAACACAATGATCAGAGATGTAGCTTAACTGCATTGTAAGTCGTGTTGAATGAAAGTGTCTTCCAAAAGCATAAATGTAATGTATGTAAATGAGAACATCATCTTAGGACACTAAGATGCATTAAACTTTGTTGCATGTTCTGATGTGGTGAATGTTTAAAATGTATGCATAGGAGGTGATGTCAACAATTTTAAGTTCCTGCTTGTTTCAAAGGAAAAACCCTACAAGTTTAAGTTAACCTTTCTCTCATCTTGTCTCCAACCTCTGGCCTATCTGAATTAAAACAATTCTAATTAGCAACGTCAAAAAAGCATTGAAGGCAGTGTGTTTGTGTTTTCAAGGAAGTGTTTGTGTGTTTGTAGGAAACATTAACATCTGTCTGATGGGTGATCCGGGTGTTGCGAAGTCTCAGCTGCTGTCATATATAGACCGTCTTGCCCCACGCAGTGAGTGTTCAGTTGTTTTGTTGGCAATAGTGGTGTGTTATCTCTAGAAACTTGAGATGTTCTGCTTAAACTGGATCAGCATCAGTCTGATCCCACTCTAATTCTCTGACTGAACCTGTCTGTCAGGTCAGTACACAACTGGACGAGGTTCGTCAGGTGTAGGGTTGACAGCTGCTGTGATGCGTGACCCAGTCACAGGAGAGATGACCCTGGAGGGTGGGGCTTTGGTTCTGGCTGATCTTGGTGTGTGCTGCATTGATGAGTTTGATAAGATGGCTGACGCAGACCGTACGGCCATTCATGAGGTCATGGAGCAACAGACCATCTCTATTGCCAAGGTAACGTGGAATTCCAGCTGAATGACTGATCGATAAAGGGATGGGATGATGCGTTAAACACGCTTTTTCTTTTCAGGCTGGCATCATGACATCTTTAAATGCACGTTGTTCAATTCTGGCAGCAGCAAACCCTGCATATGGTCGTTATAACCCTCGTAAGACAATCGAGCAGAACATTCAGCTGCCTGCGGCGCTGCTGTCTCGCTTTGACCTGTTGTGGCTCATTCAGGACAAGCCAGATGCCGACAACGACCTGCGACTGGCCCAACACATAACATACGTCCACCAGCACTGCAAACAACCACCCACACACTTCAACCCTATCGACATGAAACTCATGAGGTACACACTTCAACCCTGTCACCGTAAAGCTTGTGAGGTACACTTTAACCCTGTTGGCATAAAACTAGGGTACACACATTTTAACCCTGTTGACATAAAGTAGAGGGGCAAATACATTTGAAAACAACATATACATTTGCACCTTTATAATTTATACCTTCAAAACAAAATTTGTGACTGCATTCCATTCACACAGGCTATGATCCGATAAGGCTCATGCTGTCTCTGTGTCTCCAGGCGTTACATCAGTAAGTGCAAACAGAAACAGCCAGTGGTTCCTGAGTCTCTGGCTGATTACATCACAGCAGCGTATGTGGAGATGAGAAAAGAGGCCAGAGTGAGTAAAGACACAACGTTCACCTCAGCCCGTACGCTGTTGTCCATCCTGCGACTTTCTACTGCACTGGTGAGATACACGCCACTTATGCGCATAAACACAAGCGTTTACTAGCAGTGTCAATGAGAGTCTTAATCTAATGACTGGAGACTTGCCTTCAAAGACATTCTTGATGTGAATGATAAAGAAACTAATTGAGTGTCAAATTTATTTCTTAAATATTAAATAAATGAACACCATTTTGTCCTGTGTGTGGTAAAGTGCTTACAGTGTAGGTAGTGTGTGTCCTACTGCAGTGTATGCACTTCACTCACACACAGGATCAGTCCTGCTAACACACATACACACACACATTTGGTTTCCTGTTAAACTATTGATACAACCTGGTTTAATAAGAAGGAAAGTAATGTCTGTATGAATGTAGTCACTGAGAAGACTGACTGTTTTGAGAGTCTCTCATATTATGTCTGATGTAGCTGTTGGGTGTTAAAAGTGCTGTTTGTGCAGGTAGCTGCATTTAACATCTACTGCAGAAATGGCACTTCACACACTGTGTAGCGTGTCACCAGTGGAGGGTGCACACATTCGGTCCGGCACGAAAGTGCTTCATCCATCTGAGCTGTTGTCGTTGTGACGATGAGCTTTGCAGGGTAAGCAATCAGCCTCCGATGATGCCGCTGTGCAAACCCATGCAAAACTGACCGTCTACGACTGTGCAGAGATGACGCTAAACTGGTGCGAGGTCATAGAGAGTAGCTGGTGTTGAGAGGCGGAGACTTGGGCAGTTGCCAGCTTTCCTAGAAGGCATTGCACTTGTCTCGGTCTGACAGTGCCGGCACAACTCGACTGTCGCCGATTATCGTCTGTCGCCTTAAAGAAGCTCTCTCACATCTTTAGGACTGCATGCTTTCCCATACCTATTTGAAAGCCACTGTTGGCTGTCATTAATAACCATGTGTGTGGGTTCAGGCTCGTTTGCGGATGGTGGATGTTGTAGAGAAAGAGGATGTAAATGAGGCCATGAGACTGATGGAAATGAGCAAAGACTCGCTGCAGGCTGACAAGACCAACAACACCAGGTACATGCTGCTGCGTGACATTCAGATTCAGAAGTTACTGATTCAGAAGAATCGCTTGAGGAAAGATAAACTGCAGTTTCAGCAGCAGCAGTTTCATTTTCTGAGTTTATATGCTGTTGAAAATGTCATTTAAGATGTTGTTGAAAGCATAAGCAGACTAATGTCCATTAATAATGCGTAAACGTAAGTTCACAAAGTTCTTTCATCTGCACTGTAATCATCATAGTAAGAAACAGTTAAAGTGATTTGATGTCCTGCAGCTCCTTTTCATTCTGAGACTTCTAGGGCTGCTTCATTGTTTTCTTAATCTGCTGTGGATGTTAATAGCTAAGTAACATTGTGAAATTGTAAAATGCACATAATTAAACTGACCAAAATGTGTGTGCCCAGGGCGCAGCGGCCAGCAGATGTGATCTTCTCTTTGCTGCGCGAGTTGTCTGGTGAAGGTTCTGTAAAATCGGTTCACATGTCAGAGGCGGAGCAGCGCTGCGTGTCTCGCGGTTTCACTCCAGCGCAGTTCCAGGCAGCACTGGACGAATATGAGGAGCTGAACGTGTGGCAGATAAACCAGGCGCGCACACGCATCACTTTTGTATAAAGTTATGTTTGTTCTGTGATAACTGCTTCCGGATCCATAAAAATGTTAAAACTCTCACCTTTATTAGTGCTCATGCTTGGCCATTCTTAATTGCCTTTTTTAAATCTTTGAAATAAATATATATGGTTCAACTACGTGGTTTTGCCTTTTGGAGTTTATAGATTCCTTAACTTCTGCAGAAAAGCATGCTGTGGTTTTAAAATAAAAAGGTGAGCATAACCCTACATGCACTTTAACCCTGTTGTCCTGAAATGACCCCAACTTCAACCTTAAGAACAACATTTGTGATTGCTTCACAAAATGTTTAAACCTGGTTTATTCTTGTGTTTAACATTGCATGGACACAAGCTGTGATGTGAAGTCCAAGTGTCTTATATACCCCTTTAAAACAGGATATATCTCTAAATGCAGACGCACAAGAAATTGTTTTGGCATATGAAAATGTAGGCAGGGGAAAAATGCATTTTAAACCAAACTTTATATTTATTCATTTGACAAACGCTTTTATCCAAAGCAACTTACAGTGAATTCAAGGTACACATTTTTATCACTGCTTGTGTTCCCTGGGATCGAACCCACAAGTGATTAGTGTTATGGAAAGTGGGCACATTAAGCACTTCTGTTGCGTGATGTTAAATCAGGGATAAATGATTTTGTGTAATGTTGTATCTGCAAAACAGTTTCACTATCAACCTTTAAAACTGTTGTAAAACATTTTTCACCTAACCAATAATCGGGCAGCCAGATGTGACCAAAGCAATTGGTCTTGGGCTTTCAAAGGATTATAACAAAATATCGGTATTGTTATATTGGTTTAAATATTGTTTAAAATGATGCCATTATAACAGTTGTGTGTTTGTGCTGAACTCATTAAAGCAATTCAGAACTCGCAACAACAGTTTTGGTGGGTAAAGAAAGTTTCATATTGTCACTTCATATATATGCTTTATATTGACTGTGGACACCACACATAGAACCATTTCTAATGTATATTAAAAATTAACCATATTTTAATATATGTTTTAATTTTTTTATAATGATATACTTTTCTGGAATATATATATAAACAAACAAACAAAACGCAAAAGTCACAGACAGCCATTTTATTGTTTCAGAACTCAGAAAAATAACATCAAGGATCTGAATATCATCAACGTGAAAAGAACAGGATTGACTCTGCTTGTCAGAAGAACAGGCCCCGCATATGCCGCCCAATGCCCTGCCTGTCATACAGAATGTTGAATTTGTTGATGAACTGATTCATGCTGTTGCACGTTTTGGTGATGGTGCCCAAATATGCCATAAGACCCACATCATTACATTGCTGTATAGACAAACAGACACCGAGGCAGACAGAGAAAGAATAACAGACTGAGATATTTCACATAATGAAATTGCTCTCATCCTATTGGTCACTGAACAATGGATTTATAATGACTTGTTTAAATGTGGCAGGAAACATAAAATATCACAAACCAACAAGTGATGCGATTCTTACCAGTGGAAATGGACTCAAGTTGAAAAGTTATGTGGGATCATAAAATAAATTTATGGTAGTGTGAAAATCATAGTGAAGTTAAAGGTTGCTAAATGAGACCTGCGTTTCATCCATCCAGTAAATAGTTAACACACACAGCAACTGGGAAAAGGTGCACCTCAGTCGTTTCATGTCAGCTGTGGGAAGCGAATCTGCAACATTAGGGTTACAAATTTAACTCTAACCATTAGGCACAACTGCGCACATAATAATATATACGTGATGCAATACATATGTTACTCATATTTGTATTCATGAGGTGTTTGTACTTACATCATAGAAATCCGTTTTGAACTTGAGTGTGCTGAAAACTGGCAGGCGATAACAGAGCGTTTGCCTCCCTGAGGAGCTCATGATTAAATGGAACTTCACCTAATAAACAGATGATGGACAGAGTTTGTGATGTCACTGTCTGTGTATCTGCATGTCTATCTATGGATGTAAGTGTCAGATGTTGTTGTTTGTCTCTCACCAGCCTGAACATCTTTCACATACTCCAGAATGACCTTCACACGACTGTGCAGCATCTTTATGGCGCTGTGCTGAGCGATCAGATGTTCAAGTTCAATTTATTTATAGAGCTTTTCACAATGGTACATTGTCACAAAGCAGCTGTACAAACATAAGCAAAAAAGCAGTAGGTGTTTAAAGTAAACTTGAAATGAAAACTTTAAAATAAACAGAAAGAAAAAGACAGAACACATCAATAAACATATAATAGTGCACGCTGAAAAAAAAAAGTGTTCAGCCACTGATGAGCAAATACAAGCACACACACACACAAAAAACAAACATAAAACCACGCAAACGATAATACTGTTTGTATACTTGTAGTGTGTGTTACCTGTGGAGTTTTCCCCTGTTGCTGTCATTTGTGCAACTCCAATGCATTCTGCTTTATCTGTTGCTAATGTATACGGCAGCTCAGCAAAAAGCATTGTTGCCTAACCACCACCATCAGAAAACACAGTGATGGATGACAGCACACGACCTCTGACCCCTAAACACCCTCAAACACACTAACCTCTCCACTGATGATGTCGGTCACAGACTCAAACACAGTGACTGGTAACTGTGCACACACAAACATACACACATTATTAGCTCAACATAAACAACTACAAAAAAATCTAATATATAAAAAACAAATATATAAACTCACATCTGTGTGTTTGGTCATGGGGTTCAGTTTCAAAAACAAGGGACTCTCAATAATCTCACACACCTGCAAAACACAGACAAACAATCACGTGTAAAGTGTGGCAACACAGTGCAAATTAAACTCCACCCACCTGCTTATGAATGTGGATATCTGATTGGTCAGGAGCACCACCAGTGGTATTTCAGCCCAGAAACTCCATGTCCTTAAAAACCTGTTTGACTGATAAAGAAAAACCAACATCACCACAAATGTGTACCTTAAACTTAGCAAAACCTGGCCAATTTGAGGAAAAAGTTGTTTTTACAAT
>JBAJNP010006917.1:0-24108 GCA_036877545.1 Yasuhikotakia modesta | reverse complement strand
GTCTCTTTCACGCTAGGGTCATAAGATGACGTTTGAGTCAAGAGATTATAGAAGTTTTGAATGAAATATTTTGTACACATTTATAGATAAAATACACACTTTACATCACACTGTGGTTCTACAAAACATACCTTGCCCCAAACCGTGGCTTTTTGTTGAACTCTTTGTCACTCATTTCATACATCTCATCCCATAGCACAGATAAATGGCATTTTTAAATCCACCCACATGATCGCTTTCAGTGCAACCTAAAGCCTCCAGGTCTCATAAAAACTAGTGTTTTCCCCCGGCTAGCGCCTGGTACGCTTCAGACGTGCTAATCTCTTTGACCCCCACATGAAAGAACCAGCGCCGGGTCCGGCCCCTTGAAGTAATGGGCGGAAGAAAAAAAGGTGGTTCTGTGCGGATGCTAAACATTCACACTGACGCTAAACGTTAGCATCAAGGCTGTGAAGAAAGACATTAAGCATCCTGTCAGTGGAACAGGTTCTAAAGCAGCTCACAGACTGAAGCTATGTGACACACTGTCGTGGCTCGAGCCTCCGAGGTCTTATTCTGAACGTGAGTGCGAGCGATTATAGCCTAGCAGACCGTAATCCTTTTTCCCTGTGAATTTTGTGCTGCAGTGAATCTTAGGATTTGCTACAGGTATCAAAGGTTCAGATGAAACGCTTCTTTTGAGAAATAATAATAAAAAAAAGTTCATTAATTTTTAATTTAGACTGTCACTAAAAGTTAATTTGCAGTTTTTTAAAGGTCATTAGCCTGACTTTGTGACAGGAATGAGACTTTAGATTAAAGTTTTAATTTAGACTTTTACCAAAACTTCATTTGCACTTTTCTAAAGGTCATACCCTTAATTTGTTATAGAAAGTTTACCCAGAAAACTTAAATCTGTTTATTTACTCATTCATGTCATTCCAATCGTTTGTGTTATTATTTTAATATTTAAAAAATGTTTATACAATTCATATGATCATTAAATTAATCTATATGAAGGTTCTGGTATAAATATGCGAGGTTTGAAACAACATGTGGGAGTAAATAATGACATTTTTTTCTTTACATGTTTTATTTATTTACACAACTCTGTTGTGTCCAATTTCATGCTGGCTTTGGGAACAGACTTGCTTTACACCTTTGCGACACGTTTTGTTGTCCCGTGAGTGTTTGTGACTTGAGCTATTTGTTTGGATCCTGCTTGGATGAAACCGTAATGGCAATTGCCAGAAAAGACTGCAGCTGCGTGTGCATGTCTCTCTAACAAATGATCTCCCAGCATCCCCTCAGAAGCCTTGAGCGGAGCGCTGATTAACAATGCTAGTGCATGCTAGTAAATAGTGACACGTTGCGTTAGGTGAAACTCAACTGACGCAGAAACGGCGGGGGTCTGATATCATCTCTCCTGCAGTGTGGGGTCTCCTGCGCCGCTTTGTTGATGTTGAAGATTTAATTATGAGTTCTTCTCTGCGCCGTACTAGTGTCTAATGAGAGCGGTCTAACTGAATTAGAGTTCTCTGTGTGCGCCGATATCATCCGTAACGTGTAACTAGAAGCAGAACTAGACTGTGAGGTATGTTGTTAATAAGAAGGAGCTTTAATACAGAATTGCTTGTAGTTTTGTAATGAGAGTCACACCTGTTTTATTTTGATAGCGCCGGCGTTTGTTTTATACTTGAGTGGATTTCTGTGACAATGAAGGAAAATTGTGTGAGTGTGTTGTTCACTAACAGGAAGGATGTATGTATGTGTGTGTGTATTTGTACATATTTGTACACACAGACACACACACGCACACATACTATATATCATGTATTGGGGGACAAATTTGTACCCACAAGCAAAACCTAACAAATCTGAATTAAACCTCATTTTGAGATTGTCCTTATTTGTAAAACCCCTTATAATAGTAAATAATATATATTAAATATTTGTTTCTAAAAAGTAATATAATTACTAATTATATTATATAATTAATTTATATAATGTTTTATATTTATTACATTAAAATAATGGTACAGTATATAAATAAAGTCCCCATGTGAAATGTCCCCATTTAGATAGATAAACGTGTGTGTGTGTGTGTCTGTCATGTCACAGGTTTGTGTTTTTTATGAACTGGAGGATCCATCCCATCATTCATTTAAAGCTTTGAAAGACGCTTGAGGAAACGTCAGAGCTTTGCTCAAGGTTTTGTATGGCGTATCTTAATTCTACTGTCAATATGACAAAGTCTGCTTTTTATTGAATGTAAGGATTGCCTGTTCAATGTCAGAGTGTGTGTGTGTGTGTGTGTGTGGTGATAGGAGGGTGGTCACATGTTGTAAACAACAGCACAACAGCCAATCATCTGTCTCGGTTTAATTGCATTGCAAAAGAGCTGACAAACGCTTTCAGTGTGGGATAGGCTATGCTTACACTGGTGATTGAATGCATTTCACATGGTGGGTTTATTTGATGGTTGAAATGAAGGGGAAAAATGGCCATATTATTTAATACGTCTGTCATTTTCAATCAGAAACTCATATTTACATGTAGAAAGATTGTATCACTGATTTGGGACATTAACTATAATAAGCTCCTGAGTTAATCATTTTTTGCCATGTACGTTTTAAAACAGATACCTAACCAGCTAACAAGGAACATTCTGAGAACATTGGCTAATGCCTTCAAGTATCAGGAATGTTTCTGCAGTAACGCTAGTAGAATAAGTTTTATATGCTAAAAATGTTACTTTTAAGTTGGTGGTCGAATGTTTTTAAAACATAAAAGAATTGAACGTTTTTTAATATAAAAATAAGTTATGGTGCACAGAGTTTTTGAATTCTTCTTGAGTTTTTGAAGACCAGTCTCGTACACCATACAGTACATCTTATTCCAAATATAATCCAATCCCAAACTCACTGTGTATACCGGCCTTCATTTTTAGGAGAGCACCTGTTGTGTAGCTGTAAAAAAGGATTTATCTCCTGTGACTGTTGTATATTTTTTCTTCGTTTTATCTGACCTTTTCTCAGTTTTGCTGAAAGATTTAAGCTAGAGACCCAGGGCCTGCCATTCTACAGCTGCCATCCATCAAAACAGTCATCTCTGAGGAATCGATGAGGTCACGTCCATCACGTAACCAAATTGGTTGAACTGGTTTAGTGAGGCAAAGAGCCGGAGACTCATGAGGTGAGCTGTGAAGTAGACACACAACTGGCATTTAGTCAGTGACATTTTAAGCTGTTTTATTGTGTGTTGCTGTGTCTGTCCTCACAGGAGACTGAAGTTTTTGTTGTGGAACCTTTTAGAAACAGCGTTTAGAGGGTCTCTGAGGAAAGTGCTGCTGTTTCATCCTCATTTATCCTCAGATGCTGTGTTTATGCTCTACAAATTTATATCAAAACAACTAATAAGTGTTTATCTCTCGTGAGCCTGTGTAAAGTGAAGGGAAGTGTGGCAAAATTAGAGTTTGTCTTAAAGTATTTAACCCGTCTAGTTAGTGTACACACACCGGATTAGTGTGCTGTTGGTATGGACCCATATCAGCGGGTAGCACTGTGGTGTTTGTGGGGCAATTGGGCTTAATGTGCCTTGCTTATGATTGTTATCTGTAAGTTGTGGGAATCAGACTTCTGGTTGCAAGCCCAGCTCTCTAACCAGTAGGCCACAAGTGTACTTGTAGTGTGTTGCTCATTACATATATCTGTAAATATAAGTGTATCTCTGCTACAAATAAACTTTGGCCATTGTTTCTCTCTGTTAAGAGCAATCTTTGCTTGACTCAATTTATGCCCATCCCGTCACATTACACATACATCATTCTTAAGATATTTCCAGAAGATAAATTGTCTATGAAGAAGCGAGTGAGACAAATTCATGGCCTGCCTGCCTCAGCCCTGCCTGCAAAGGTTAAATGAGTTTATTATTTCTGAGAGCAACTTTTTAAAAGTACAGGCTGTATTCTCTCCCCCGGCAGGGAAAAAGGTTGTTTTCCAGTGTAGTTTGTTTATGTATGTGTTAAGGTAAATTGCCTATTCTTAGTCTCACAGCATAACAAATGTGACAGACAGTGTTGTGCTTTTGAACTGATTTAATTGGGCCATTCATCACAGAATACTGATGATGGCTGCCTCTCTTTCTCTCTCTCTCTCTCTCTCTCTCTCTCTCTCTCTCTTTCTCTTTTCTGTCTTTCTCGGTCTTTCATGTTAGCACCCTCTCAGTTCCATTTGCCAGCACCCTTTTCTTCCGCCGGTTTTCTTTGCGTTTCCTTTGAGAGTTTCCTTTCTCCGTACAGCAATGCAATGATTGGATCATGTAACAAAAATGCGACCACTTAAAAGTCAAGGATACTTTAGTCAAACAGCACAGTCCTAAAATAAAAGATACATATTGAAAGACTGTAAATACACAAGACCCAGTTAACTATTTTAGGTTTTAAGAATGTTTTCCTAATGTTTCCAGTAAGTAAACAAAAAGTGAACAATTCTAGAAATGTTTGAAACGTCTGGTTTTTAGATGTATTAAGATTTTGGTTTGGTTATAAGACTGCCATTTAAACATTTTCTAGTTTTGTAATGTTTTTACAAAACATACAGAACATTCCCCGTCAGCTTGACAGTCTGTATTTCTTTGAAATGTCTTTGTAAAGTTTTGTAAGAAACCTTTATATTATAATGATTTATAATCTGTCAGGTCGTGTTTCCTGGAAAATTGGTTCAGTTTGGCTTCATTTGACTTTAAAATGCATAAAGAAAAATAAGAAAAAAATAAGAAAAAAGTAACCTGCAGTTTTGTGTTTCAGAGATGGGGATAGAGAGTCAAACATTATGAGTCCGTTCTATGCATGCGTTCTGTATAAACATTCTTTATATGCCACTTATATCCTTATCTTAAAACAGAACAAGTGTACTTTTGTCTTGCTCATATTTCATTTTATTGCCGTGAGATCACCTGCCTTTGGCCTTTTTTTTAAATAAAGCTGTTAATCAGAACTAGCAGAGATTGAAGCCGAGCTACAAGTGCTGTTAACTCGTGGCTCGGCACTGCTGATGTGAAATGCTGTCTTAACACAACAGTTGACCTCCACAGGCCAACCCTGAACCGTACGTCTGCCTGAAAGACTGCATGACTCACCACTAGTAAGTGTACACTAGAGGAGGTACATAAATAACTAACTATTTTTGTGAATAGCCTGTTATTATGGTGTTAAGCTGAAGTCGTGTTTGATGTGTTGAGTAACACCTGTTGCAGCTTTCATGCTATTGGCCGATATCCTGACATGACTTACATGTGTTGCATTGAAGGTGGTTGTCAAGGGCAACACTTCAGTAAAACTGTGTCTGTGACTGAAAAACAGGTTACGTGACCTTAGACTTCTCATCCTGCTTTGAAGGTGTTACCTGAGACAGATGGAAAGATGGCTTCAACTATAAGATCACGTGACCTATTGTTCGTTCACTGAGGGATACAGGTGGTATCCCTGGGGGGGCTGGAATCGGATACTGTACACCTGCTCTGAATAGCGCGGACAAAAGCATCTCTGCAAAGTATTGTGTATAAAAAAGGAGCCACACAGGCAATTTATTTTATTCCTGAGGTGTCAGGTACATAAAACTGTATGTTCTTTTGTAGGGTCTTAGGTGTATAGGTTCAGGTCAAGTTACACATTGTTACACAAAGTCTCTTTCACTGGCACAAAAACGAGACATGAGTTTGCAGGGAATCGAATGTAGCAAAGTAGAAAAATAATATAGTCAATAATAAATAGATGGCTAAACTTTTTTATTGCATTGTCCTCTGTGAATGCACGCAACCGTGAATGGACAGCATGTCCGATGATATCTGATTCGTGTGCCGTTTGTAATGAATCGATTGGACGGATTTACTGTCTGCAGATGTAGAGCTTAGTGGAAAGTTCAGTGTATTTATGTAAAACTGAAACGGCCGTCATTCACAGTGTTCTCTGCATTTTCTGCCCCCCCCAGAGTGTTTGTTTATTAAATATTTAGGTGAATTTAATTACGCCTAAAATGGCAATAACTGTCAAAACTCTCAACTCAGTTTATCTCGTTTAAATGTTTTATCTGGCATTTTGCAGGACGTCTGCATGCTGTTAGGACTATTATTTTAGGGTAGAAATGTGTCCAACTGGGTGCCTTAAGTTACAAACTGTGATGGTTGAGTCATGACTTAAAATAAACTAAAGTAATACAAGCCGACACAGAGGTCAATGTAAGCTAAACATTCTTCTGTGAGGACTGAGTCACATTCTCTACTAAATTTTGGTGTGTGTGAATCTCACACTCATTGCTAATATAATGGTTTTAAGTTTCGCTCTTAATTCCTTTTCAGGTGAATGACTGAATGTTTCTCTTTACTGAGGATGGAGAGATCAGAAGGAAGAGAGGAGCTGATGATCTGACAGAGTGACTCACGCTCTGTATGAATGAGGAACGCTGGAGGAACCTTTAATCAATCGTTTCATCGCTGATCTGTCTCATATGAGGCATCAGAAAGCAGCTGGTCAGCAACTTTCCACTGGCTTGTTGCTTTAGCAGCTAAACCTCTGATTTATGTATCTGGATTGGTTTGCTCAAGGCAGTACCATCTCTGGTTTTAAAATATCTTGCATTTACTTGCGGAGAGCTGCTAGACTGGTCATTTAAGAGTAGGCAGTGAAGAGCCCTTTTAATAAATGTGAGTGAATGTCTGGTACTGCTAAAAGGGTTTGAGAAGTTTAGGCCACTGAAATGGTCTGGCATTCCTCTGATAATTCTCATGGCCTTTCCATTCTCCGTCAGTTGTATTTAAACGTTTCCCCAACACAGGGCATTAGATTAATAGTTCTGAGGGTTTTTTGCGGAGCCATTTTTTCTGTGAAGCCCTTGTATTGATGTGGAACAGACTGCAAAAGTTCACCGGCTTTTCAGAGTGCCGGAGGACAAATGGAGAAAGGGGAAGAAGAGGGGAACTGAGGCATTTAGCATTTCACCCTAAAGGCGCTTGAAATTCCAGCTCGGCTAATGGGGAACGTTCCCAGAACATTGGCTGACATTCTCTAAAACATCCATTTCCTTCCAATTTTGTCAAAAATCAAAATCCAATGTTATTGCAAATATGTTAGTGGAAGGTAGTGAAATATGTTTCTTTAGCATTATATATCATATATCAAACATTGTTCTTAGATGGTTGCTGGAATGTTTTAAAATAGTCCTTCTAAACAAGCATTCATTTCAATACAACACCCAAACAACTGGAAGTTTTGAATGTTCTTTAAACATTTTTGTTGCTTACTGGAAATGTTTGTACCACCTCACCTGGGATGCCACAATTACAGCCTTTAAAGATGGTTGAGAGACAGTGAAAAGTCTTGGCAGATGACTGCAAAGGAGAGATTTTTTTGAGGCAGGCTTGATTTGTCAGACCGGCCGGTGGGCGGGACTTCAGGCCGATGGATTGTTGAATAAATAATGCTGAGGGTGGGTGTGCTCTGGGTTCTGTTGCCATGGAGACCTTTGTAGCTGACTGAGCCTCTTCTGTGAGTGTGAGGTGCTCAGTAGCTCTGGCGGGCAGAGCGACCGCGCCTGTAATGAGTTGAGGAATTTCTCTAATGGAAAGGTCTTGCTGAAAAGATGGTTGCCGTGTGCTGTGTGGGCAGTCACCGATTCACTCGCTCTGGGGTGAGAACGGAGGAAAGACGTGAATTATATTGACTTTAAAGGTGAGTTTAAATGTTGGAAACTTATAGGTCTGAAGTGGCGTGTGCTTGTTTCTGTTGTTTTGTACAGGGTGTAGCTGTAGGTCTTTTTTCTGTCTCATTATGGAGAACTATACAGTACAGTTCATGTACAGTTTACAGATCTGTTATAAGATATATAGTGAAATATATAATTATGTATTTAGTTTTATGTTTGTAATTATTAGCAAAGTTTATTAAATTTAGTTATGTATAGTCTAGCCTAATATGTGAAGTCTTGTGTTTAACTAACTGTGTTTAATTAGGCAATATGGTATGAGAGGCTATTTTAAATGTGAATATAAACATAGCTGAGGACATTGTTAGCCATGCTGTTAAAATATGGTCCCTGCTATTTAAACAGTACCAGAATGTTGCTATGCAACAAGAATATCCATTGGCTGTTTGTTGTACAGCCAGGATGCAAATGAAAGTTGTTTAAAGAGGTCACAGGTGTGCTTAACCATGAATTAATGTACAACTATTGGCCAATCGGCATACAGGACCAAAACAATCTTTTTATGTGATAATGACAAGCTGGCTGTAGTTTATTCCTTGTTATATTCACCGATTTTTATTTATCCAATTACAAAATAAATAGAAAAGGAGATGAATTATTGATTTGTGTTTAAGTTATGTGCTAAGCAGATTGTTTTGATAGATTAGTTAAAAACTTAAACAGAAAACTTTGAATTATCCTAACTTTCAAAATAACATTTAAATTATTTGTAGAAACAACCTGGTGTCTGTGTTGTCAGTGCACTCAGATTTATATTTACATTTATTCATTTTATCCATAGCAACTTACAGTGAATTCAAGATATACCTTTAATCAGTACATATGTTCCCTGGGATCGAGCTACAGGAACACATGGTGCACAGGTAAGCAAAACAGGGAGTGACAGAGAGACAGAAAGCCAAAAGAATGGAGAGAGAGTTTGTGGTTTGTTGGTGTGTTTTGTGGCAGACAGCTGGCTGGCTGTGATTGAGGATGTGTGAAGAGACGTGCTTTGGGATTGAAATGGGATAAAAAGCCGTGTGGTGTGTGAGAATAAAGGCTGTGGGACCCACCATCATCTTATTCAGTCCACAAATGGCTTTCAGAGGATCAATAAACCTTCCTATTGTACGGCTGGGTATGCGTGAGGCTGCAGATCAGACCTTCATCGATTTACTGACTCCCTGTAATTAAAACAGGTAGGGGTGACGGGAACTCCTGCAGAGAACCGTCTGATTGGTTCCTGAGTTCCTGTTTTGTCCTCACCTCCCTTAGTTTTTTTTTTAGCACAAATGCAAAACGCAGGAACTAAATGCTATGAGATCTTAAACATCTCTTTATTTCCACTGGAAATGAAACTTTTTTTGTGTTTCTGTGAGTGAATTTGAGGAACCAAAAGGTGTTTGAAGGCTTCCAAAGAGTGTGTTGTTGGAGGAAAAGCTCTGGCTGGTGCCGTGCCCAGCCTGGCATGGTTACTGTTGGGCTAGAGGCTCAAAGCTTGGCTGCCTGGAGGGGGCAGCTTGGGTCTGGTGGTCCGAGCGATTATATGTGCCGTCCGGTTCTGCAATAGGTCTTTATTGGTGCTGATGGTGCATTTTCTGTCCCAGCTGGGGCGTTAGCAGTGATTATCACTTTGCAGGATTGGCTGGAGTTCTGCCTGTTTGATTTATAGCCGGCAGGCACATTGCTACACATTGGCAAAGTTTCTCTGTGGGGCTGTAGTTTTATTTAATTAAAATAACACCTGAACCGATTAAAATTAGAGGAAAGCACAGAATATCCCCTTCATAGGAATATACAGTAACATTTGTAAATGACTTTGGGACATATTTTGGCCTTGAATATAATTAGTGTCACTTGTTAGGCAGACAGCTTAATATTATCATTGCATATATTTAAGTTCAAGGGATTTATATTATGGAGACTTGGAGGTGGGTTAGTGCCCACCCAGAGCACACTTAGCAACCGCATCACCCTGGCAACGCACCAGCATCATGACAACGGCTTCTGTACGGGCAAGAGACACTCACCTTGTTATCTGATCATCTCTCTCTTTTTTTTTCCTAGGAGCTTCAGTTTGAAAGATTAACTCGAGAGCTGGAGGCGGAGCGTCAGATAGTAGCCAATCAACTGGAGCGATGCAAACTGGGATCTGACACAGGCGGAAGCATGAACAGCATCAGGTAATGCTAATGTACTGTGTGGGTGTGTGTGTGTTGCGGTCATCTGATGTTTCAAGCAGTCTCCCTAATGAGACAAACTTTCTGAGGGATGGACGCGTTTGGTTATGGAAATACAGACAAATTGCTTGACTTCTTTGTGCACTAATGAGGGAAAAATGTTGACTGTAGTGTAACTGAGATCATGTTGTGATTTTTATGTACCTTTAGTCCAAGAGGCGTTTGTATGTGGAAGAGACTGTATGCTGTATATGTGGGTGCGGGTGGTTTTGAATGCATTTTTGCTTAGTGTGCATTCATTACATGTGGTTTGTCACATGAGGAGACAGGGGTCAGGAGCGTTTCTGTGTGAGAACAGCAGGTTCCTTTTTATGCCTTGGAGAACCGCAGAGATTTACTGCATGAAGGAACCCCACCTGAGCACATCCCACATCAACACACACACACACACACACACACTGTATCCTTGTTACTGTTGAAATTCTGTATTCAGTAACTGTTGAAATTCTGACAGGAAAAATGTCAGAAAACCACATGCATAAAATGGATTTAATGACTCCAAGTGAAAAGTGTGACCTCTGACCATTTATATTTAAAGAGTAACTGTGAGTCTGTCCTTTAAGTTTCCCTAAGTGATTGTCCAATTAGCTTCCCTGAAATTCAATAGCAATTAACAACATTTAGCTTTAGTTCACATTCCTCACACTTGTTAATTATGTGCAACTCTTAGCGGTTTGACCTTCCAAGGGTCTCCAGGGGGCTGTGAATAGTTTTGGGGCTTTTAGTGAGAAAAGAAGGAAGACACGAAGTCACACGTATAGCCAAACCTGTACACATTGGTATGTTTTCTGTAGTGACACAGACAAAGTTGTGTGACTGATGATAAGTGTGTGTTAGTTTGTTAGTTAACACCTGTCACTCGGTAAGTCTCACAAAAACAATTACCCACAAGCCTTTCTCATGAGTTTGTATCAGTTTATAATGGTTTTTGGTTCACATATCAACTCACCAAATGTTTCGCTACCATCTGTCATAATGTTCGCTTCTCTGTTTGGCTGGATGGTAAAATATTCTGACTGAATAACCTTTCTGAGTCTTTATTCTGTCAGGAGACATTGCTTCTGTTTGACAGTCAATCTTCTGACGTTGATTAAGGTTTAAAAATAACTTTGGATATAAGAGACAGATTTCTCTCAGTCAACTCTTTGTTCGTGCCAGTCTTCTATTTGATGTGTGTGGGCTGTGTTTGCAAAACTAGTAAGCTGACTACCTAGACAGCATTGCAGGCATCATAGGTACATTTTGTATTGTAGCATTTTGGCTATATGATGTGTAAAATGTATAGTAATTTTGGAAAAATTAATTTGCTTATCTTTTTTTGGAAGGCGCAGAACCAATAAATGTTCATCCTGTCATGGTCAGATGCAGAGATAGGATGTCCTATTTGCCTGTCAAACTATGTATTTGCATACCTCATTATTCTAATGAGGAGGTGTGGCTTTGTGTGTGGCTCCTCTGAATGGAGGGCGAGGTCTTGTGCATTCAAAGCTAGCTTGCTATTGCTAGCCTCCGATTGGCCACCACAGCTTTAACATCACATGTATGTGTCCTGATGGAGAAGACAGGAAAGCTCCATTTCCATTTCCTATCTAACCTCCTCTGTCAGTGCCTGGGGAACAGCAGGGGATGTTTAGTGAAAGGTCATCTCTGAATAACATGTCAGACTATGAGTGCTGTATGTGGCCAATCCCCCACAGATCTCAGAGTCTTTGTCTGTGTGTGCATTTACATCTTCCAAACAAATGAGATGTATCAGGGTGGGCTTTAAACAAAATGTGGTTCTTGGTTTGGAAGTATGTAATTTCTGTGTCAACAACAACATTAAAACTTTTTTTATGGGTTTGCATGTGTTATTTTTCTTATTAAAAAGGGAGTTCGCTCAAAAAAAGAAGTTTGTTCATTTAGTCATGCTCATATCATTCCAAACATGTGTGACTTTTATCTTCTGTGGAAGATAGTTTGAGAAATGTGGTTTGTTTTCATTCAGTGGAAGTCCACATGCTTCAGAGTATCTTCTTTCGTGTTCCTCAGAAGTAAAAAAAGTCATACAGGTTTGAAATGACATTAGAGGGAGTATATGATGGGGGAATAGTCACTGCTGAGTAATCTATAACTTTATTGGTTTAGTTTTGGACACATTTAAGATAACGAAATCGCCACTAATATATCAGATTGATGCAAGACCAATACCAGCATACACAATGCATCAAATTTTGCTTTAAAGTTTGTAGTACAAATAGTGTACATTTCTGCACTGTTATCCAATTTGCTATGATGTTTAGATCACTAAAATTGTTACTTTAACCCTACCTACGTTTTTACTGTGCTGTCTGTATCGGGTAAGAGCCAGCTGAGAAGCGCCATTAATCGCTTGATTGTTTGCGCATTTGTGTGCAAACATTCTTGGCTCCATTCTACATTATTCCTGTTTAACATCTGCCGTCTCAGTTCGGTCTGTTCTGTGTGTACAGGTGGGCTGCGTCAGGTCTCCCCCTGTCTAAACACGGGCTACAGTAACCTACTGTGAGGATATTAAATCAAAGCTGTTTCAGTCTAACAGGGAACGTTCTCAGAGCTTTTGCGAATGTTCGCTAAAAGCTAAAAGGGTTAGCACCTGCGTGTGACTGTATTAATATTACACTTGTGTGTCTGTGTCATGAAACCAACATTTAACAGTGGAAAAGTCATTGGATTTACAGTTTAAGCAGTTGATTTTACTCGTATTATGTACTGTTGTTTAGAACTTGGTTGTAATGCAGAGACTGCGCAGACAGATGCTGCACTGTTGAGAAAATACAGATCAGAGGGACGTTTTGAAGTTTCTCTTCATAATGTCAACGTAAGCCTCTTAGTGCCTGTGCGCATAAGGGACGGAGATGAGTCGGAGAAGAAGTACTCAACACTTATAGAATGACATTATGAGGAAATGACATCAAAGCTGCTGCAATATGAACAAGCGTTGATTTTCAATTATTTCTCAATTATACCTTGAAGCAAAAGACACACAATGACAATGTTGCTTAAGGAATTGAGCTCTGAGCAAACATGGTTAGACATAGTTTTGGTAGTTTATGTATTTTATATTGATGTGTTCAGGTAAAATGCATTATTTCTTTGTCAACAGTAATAAAATGTATTTTTGTGCTTTAGACCTTTAATTACATTCTTTTACTATATAATATAAATTGCTAAACGTATTTCTGAAAGACTTTTATTATATAATTATATTTACTGTATACTATGTAATATAAATGTTAAATTCCAGAATAAATACCTGACTTAACATAATAATCAAAATTTACCTGACAATGTTTATTGTTACTGTTTATTGATTTTTGTCAAGGCTATAGGTGGACCCCTCTGTGTCTGTTTCTGAAAGGCCAAATTTTGCCCAATAAGTCTATTTTGCTATATTGTAACAGGTTATAGTTAAAGGTTAGCTGGTTACTGCTGGACTCGTTGATATTACATTACCTGGGCTAAACAAACCAGTACTGATGGGTAGATAAGGTCACAAATACCTTGGAAGTTACACCTGAATTGCTATAATTGAGGAAGTGATGTTGACCTCAGAGTTTATTGCTGTATTGTGTTTTAAACACAATGATTTGCATGTGATGAGAGGAAAGAAAAAGAACCTAAGAAATTGTTTTGGTACAAAACGCTTAGAGGAAGAATTAAGTGTTTTGGTTGCAGGCTGATGTAATGAATGACTTTCATTACTTTGCAGTGGTTTGTGAAACACAAAACATTGATTTTTCCTTTTTCTGTAGGGGATCAGTGGCCATATTGGTCACAGGAGAGAGAGAGAGAGAGGGTGTGCGGGTATGTGGCGCATTTGAGCGTTCGCTGGATCGTAAGGTCAGTTAGGGGGGCACATGTCAGCATTTGTAAAGCCCACAGTGGTCAGCGGTTTCTCTGTGTACATGGATCCTGTAGCTAATGAGCACGACCCTGAGTTTGTGTCATCTGCAGTGTTCTCATGTGTGTTTCCTGGGCTGCTCGGCTGTCTGTGCCACACAGTCCAGCTGCCCAACTGGGCTTGGTGAAATTCTATTTATGTGTGTGTTTTTGTGTATACAGTATATGTGTGTGTTTGCGCGTGTATAAGTATGTATGTGTATGTACTGTGTGTGTGTATATATGTATATTGACAGGTCCAGACAGGTCAAGACAGGAAAGCTTTAGCAGCCATACGCATGTTTTTTAATGAGATGTGTGTCAGCGGTTGAACTCTGTTCTATGTGGATGCAAATAATAAGCACCTCAGTCAGGTGACTGAGTCAAGCCCCAGAAATTGCTTGTCTGCTCAGCTGGCCGTGAGTGCCGGACACCCATTGAGGTTCTGCTGTATAGTGTGCTAGTATATTCTGTCTTTGTGAGGAACATTCATTGCATTATGAACGTTCACTGAATGTCTTAACATCATTAATTCTGTAGTTGTGTTATTCTGCTTAAACATCAGATTTAATGAAGTCCGTAGATCAATAAGTACAGATCGGCTAGCCACGCTAATTAGAAACCAAAGAATGTCTGAAATACTTGAGAAATGAGTTATTAAAGACTCTGGTAGCTGTAGGGTCGGAGACCTTACATTTTTCTGAATCTGAAATGCTTGAATTAGCATTTGAACTTTTTGTTTCACATGCGCTATTGTTCCACGTGCTTTAACAGGAAGTCAAAGGTTATATTAGAAAACTGATTGAAGTTAGTCCAGGACATAATATCTTAGGTTAATAAGAACTTTATATTCCTATTGAACACACCTTCTGTAAGTTGTATTTGATGAGTTTATTCCGGTCTAGTCCTCCTCGGGTTTTGCAGGAGCCCTCATTTCTCTTCCGTTAGCGCCGGAGTTTATCCCTGTGCAGCTTCAAACTTCATTATCTAATCATGTGTCAATCTGCTCACACATGTACCGTTGATACACACACTGTACATACAGACCCGTTTTCCTGCCAAGCCACAGATTGATTTGTACACCTCCCACACACACCCTCGCTAGCAGGGGGTCGAGTTTTGGCTGGTTAGCTTCAGGCTGTTAGATCAATGCTCTAACTAGCTTTCTGCATGTTTTTTTATTGATGGCTATTTAAAGAAGTTTATTCTAGCAAGACAAAGATGCAACATCTAAGCTGCATCTAAGTTTCCTTGTATTATTCTAGTATTGTTGCACGTTATCCCGAGGTTGATGTTTCTGGCTGTTAACTGTGTGAATTTAAACTGCTATTTTTTCTCTCATTGGCTGCCTTTGACTGTCTTTGGCCATCAGCCAAACAGTCGTCACTTTTCATTGGCTTGAGAGTAATTAATCACATGACATTTATGGTTCATGTAATTGGCCGTTCAAGCGTGTGTTACCGCAGCTATATGTCATATATAACAAGCCCATTTTAGTCAATTAAGATATCAGCAATATTTTATTACTTTTGTGGCAGTGATGTATGTATATGTATGTATCTTTATAATTCATGTGTGCGGTATATGTGCAGAGTTTCAGAGTGGTTTAATATAATATTAGCAAGTGGCAGTAGCCAGTAAATGCAAGTTAGCTGAACCAAGATGTATGTTGACCAAGATGTATGCTGGTATGAATGTTTACTAGAAATGTATATTCAATAAATGCCTTTAATGATTATATCAGAGTTTTTTTTTAACATGAGTTTTATATTTTTGTTAAAGCATTTAACATAATTTTACATAATTCTATTCAACCAATAAAATTACATTGCTTTAGCAAATTGACCAGTAGAATTACTCTTAACTCAGTGAAGTGACCAATACAATTACGCTTTTATCAGTCAAGTGACCAATAGAATTTCACTCACAGTGTTAATTAGACGGCCTCACATAAAGAACCAAGAGCTGTGAAAAGAACGAAGGGCAAGAGCGAAAGATCGAGTTGAAGAGTGTTTTAAGGTGCTAAAGTGATTGAGTTGCTGTACAGAGATTGACTGCAGCTGCCTCTGGCCATTAGTAGACTTTATATTCCCACTGATGCTGTGACATTTGGCTCCTGTGTTAGCCGTGTAGCCTGAAGAGACTGATAGCCTGAGTCTGTCTGCTGATTCACTGGTCAAACACATTCAAAGCAATGCTGACAGGAAGTGAAACTTTTTTGCTTTGAACAGTACCTTTAGCCATTATATTTTTAGCTGGTGGTATTTTAGGGTTCAGCACACTTGAGTTTAGCACCGAGTGCCCTTCCTAGTGCTCTTTATTCATGGGCTATTACTGGGGTGATTATGGTACCGATTTGAAAACTGGCGACCCCTTTCACAGAATGTTGTTTAATGACTTGAAAGGAGCTAAAAGTCTTCTGTCCTATATAATAATGTTGCTGAATGGCCTCTCTGACTCTTTCTCTTATTAGTAACTCCTTTCTCCGGGGGTCTGGTTATCTGGTACTCAGAGACCATCATTCACTCATGTTTTAACTAAAGTGATTCATCACACAGAGCAAAGAGCATGAGAGCCATTGCTCTGGTCCTCAATGTATATTTCACCACTTGCTAACTTCAGCTAATATAGAAAGGTGGTACAATAGCTTTGTTTTTTTATTTGTTTTGGACTTTTCATCTTATAATCAGACAGAAAACGAAAGAAGTGATTAAATGTCTTAGCCACGCCCACAGACCATTGGCTGAATATCTGATACATACACTTTACTGGAAACATTTCAGGATGTGTGAAGTCGGCATCTTATTGGTTGAATTCTACAGGATGTGTGATTGTCATGTGTGTAATTGTTCTTTAGCAGTCCACCTGTAGACATAACACATTGTGATTGGTTGCCTTACATGTAAGTCAAATGGCCTGTTGGGTGGTCCTCATAGCCAATTAAAGCTGCAAAAATCCATCTGCCATCAGTTTATTGTTATTTTAGTAAGTAATAAGTTAGCAATTTTTTCCTCATGATTTTTATTCTTTTAGCTTTCCTGCCATTAGATGCCACTGATTCAACTGCTGGTATGTATGAAGTGACAGATAATTCTAACAGCTGTAACAGAATGAAAGTCTATATCCATTAATTGTTAATATATATATATATATATATAATACTATAATTCTTTTCAGGTTATATTGTGAGTATGCAGTCAGCAAATTCAATAATTCCAGTTTTTGATAGAGTCATAACAGAAACACGAGTCTTGTTGTGCCGTACAGAAGCTTCTATAATCTCCAGCAGTCCTGTGCCAAAGATTCTGCTAGCTGAGAAATGTGATTACAGTTTTGGTTAGACTCCAGAAGGAAATGAAGACAGAGAGAGCGACTGTTTGTGTGTGGATTCTGATAGTATGTCCCGGCTTCCCTTCTATCAGGGAAGACATCACAGTGTGGTCCAGATGGGGTAGTGACCCTGCGGCCCTGCCCACCTAGCATGACCGCTTCCTACCCAGCTGAGCTGAGCGAGCATCTACGGCAAGCTTGCTGGGACATGCTTGATCTCATTAGAAATGCAAATGCTTACTTATCTTGTCCAAACAGTAGATAGTGGCAGAGTCCAGATAAGGCCGGTGTTGGTGCCAACATGAGAGACGCAATTTCCATAAATCTGAGCGCTTGTGCTTTGTTTTTGTGACTCTGGGAAAACACCAGACTGGTGCGAGTCATGCACTTGTTCAGCTGATTTGGTTCCCAGTGTGGTGAGGAAGATCTTTTCCTGCTTTGAAGAAGCCTGCAGCAAGCACAACCCACAATTCCTGCCCCTTTCCAAAGTATTCCCAATTCAGATGGACAGAGATTGAGAGAAATTTCCGCAAGATAATTAGAGGTGTTTTCTAAGGCCACTGACTTTGACTATTGGTTACACTTGTGTTTAAGGGTTTAAACAAACTCCAAACTTTTAAAAGTAGTACATTTTAGGAACTCTTTATTGGTTGTTTGATGACACTACAAATCATATAATTTACATTTTTTAAGCTCTAAGTGTTTTTCTGCCAAAAATGTTCTATTGTTTGCGTAATGTTTTGTTTAAAGGGATAGTTCACTCAAAAATAAAATAATGTGCTGTTTATTTACTCCCCCTCAGCCCTTCCAAGATGTAGATGGTATTTTTTTCTTCAGTAAAGCAGGGAAAATGATTTTTAGCTTAGCGATTCATAAAATTCAAGTCTGCAGTTGCTTCCTATTTAAAAGTAAAAGTTTAAAAACAGATCCAGGAAACGCATAAGTAATACCCACGGCCCCTGGACATTAATGACATTGAACAGTAGGAACAGTAGGTTAGAACTTACTAGCAAATACATAGCAACACCATGGCAACCACTCAACTGATTGTAGCACTGTATCAAGCTTTTATCTTTTTCAGAAAATGTAAAACAATAGTTATGAGTAACTAGATTGCAACGTTTGCTGTTGTTTTGGGCAGAAGAGCACAGGGAGTTTTCCTAATGACTTTGTGCATAGATTCCTCTGTTAGGAGTTGCGGCGTATACAGCTGCAGGAGTATACATCATCACCTCCCTAATGAAGGCTCCACTCCAGCTGTGTGTTTGTTTGTTTCTTTGAAATGTAGAATATGTTCTGCGCTAGAGGATTTACATTCACACAAAACACGTCCCTAAAAGACAATCATCCGACGCCTGATAAAACAGTCTGCGGTGCCAGACAGCTTGGAGCGGGGGCGACGGAAGTGATTGATGTCATAAGAGGATGATGTCATAGTTTGTGATTGATGTCATAATGAGAGGAGTGGAGAAGTGCTGATGTTGAATGTCTGCTATTGACAGATGTTATCAGTGATGGTGAGAGGCTGTATAAGGGGAGAGAAAGAGAGAGAGAGACTATTGGTGAAAGTGAGAGCAATTTGCTGTAGCTCTCCTCTAGGAATAGGAGCAGAGGACTCTCTCTCTCATTCTCTCTCTTTCTCTCTCTATCTCTCTCTCTCTTTTTCTCTCTCTCTTTTCCCCTGTCTGGTGACACGATTCTACTCAGTCTGCACACGCTGTGAAATTCAGATCAAAATCTTTGCTAACTAGAGCCATTAATGAGCCAAGACAAACAAGCTTACCAAAAGCGATTAAACCGTTTTTTAATTGGCTACACGTTGTGAATACCAAAACAGAAATTTTAAGGTTAAGGTTCATTTGAGGGGTTTAATTTGTTTGTTAAAACACACAACTGCACTCCATTTAATGCCTTTAAAATTTCAATTTGGTCAGGGTCACGTTTATTTTCATTAAATACTTAACCTCAAAAAAACCTTTTTGTTTGTGCATACACATGAATGTTACCTAAAGTTGTGCAGCTTTGGAGAGGATAGGTGTGCTGTTTTTTTTAAACCTTCAGGTTTGCTTTTTATCACTTGGCAGACGATAACACAGTCTAAAATATCCAATAGGCTGAACCATAGCTACAGAATATCACAGACACTTAGGTCAGTAAACAATCTGACCTAAGTGTTTGTACTTCTGCTTAACACCTCTGTCTTGCCCCAAGCGCTTTTTAAGAGTCAAAGATAGTCACTATGGAGTATAAAAAATCTCCATATTTCTGGTGGTCTCTATAAGTGGTCACTATAAGTTCTTTAGGCTTTTGAACCCTGCTCAAGGTGTGAATGTGTTTAAAGTCCCATCGAGAAGCTTGTGAAAATACCATGAAAGACATGAGCCAGGCTCTCACTGCCTGGAACTGTCTTTGTTCAGAGACCCTTTTTGATTGGTTTACAATCTCCCCGCTGCAGTCTCACTAGAGAAAATAATACCAAAATGAGATATTGGTATACATGGACTTGCATAGCCACTGTTACGTCCCTGTTCCGTCCCTGTGGACCCCGTACACTGTTGTTCATGGTCCAGGTGATGGCTCACCAGGTGGCAAATCCTGCTTATCTTCAGAAGAACAGTTCTGTGGTGGCAAAAGAGCTTTTCTCTCCATTTCTATCCCTCATTCATGTTTTCACTGTTTGTTTCTCTCTCTTATTGAGGTCGTTGAGATCTGTCTGTCCCGGGAGGATGACGGCCGTGCAGAACTCAACATCTCAAGGGCCAGTCAGTCACCGGAGCTTTTTTTGTATAGCAATCAATGCCTCATAAAGTTGTTATGGTGCTTTCAGTGCCTTCATGAATAAGAATTGGCTGCAAAGTGGTGCTGTGTGATGCTTTAGGAGAAAGCCTTAATATTCGGCATGCTAACAAGTGTTGCCTTATTATAGGCATGTAGAGATGAGATCATGTTCTGCTGCAGGGCGGCTCAGTTTGACGTGGGCAGTTACTGCCTGATTATTTAAAGTGAAAAAATCTTTATTTTTTCATTTAATTTTTGAGGCTACAGCTGAAGGACCTCATTGAAAACGTTTTTTTTACGTTTTCTCAGTTATCAACATTCATACAGTAACATTAGTAGAACTTTTTTAATCTTTTATATATATGTATGTGTGTGTGTGTGTGTCTACATAGCTACGATATTATTCTCATGTTGATAGTGAAACATTTTACAAACAGAATTTACTTGCGTTTTGAGAAGTTTAAATAACGTTCCTATAACCAAG
Organism: Yasuhikotakia modesta; assembly: GCA_036877545.1. Taxonomy (NCBI): domain Eukaryota; kingdom Metazoa; phylum Chordata; class Actinopteri; order Cypriniformes; family Botiidae; genus Yasuhikotakia; species Yasuhikotakia modesta. The sequence continues at coordinate 3,658 of JBAJNP010006917.1, read as the reverse complement.
CACTATCCTTAGTACAACATTTTTTAAAATGATGTTTTGAACATTCCCACAACATTCAGAATTACATTTTTAACGCTTTTGTTTTCTATTAATAATCTTTGATTATATCCTACCAATAAGTTCCACCATCGCCTCAATAGTAAAAAAAATTTGTTTGCGCTAATAGGCACGACTAGCTCACAGACAAACACGAGTGGAAATGATCTTAAAGGAAGCGCTGAACTTCAGAGAGGTCACAGCACTTGGCTAATAACTCAGCCAGAAGCATATGCTCTGGTTTAGCTGCACAGCATGTTAAGTCCCGCAGACATGAAAAATAAGTGATTAATGGGGGCGACTGAGGCCTACGGTGCTTACGACTTAATTAAAAGCTCGCCAGCGCTGCTGTCTGTCCATCCATCTGAAGCCACATCATTTTACCTCAGCCAAACCGGGATGCCAGGTCTTTATTTATCGATGCGTACGGCGCAGCTGTTCTTTTAAAAAGCCATGCCTCTGGTTTTTGTTTACTTATTTGTTACCTGAGAGTTTTGTGAGTGGTGTGAATAATCTTCTTGATTTATAATTGTTGTTTGACGGTTGGTAGTAAAGAGCCCCTTTCAGATGACCAACAAATTCTGTTGACGTAGATTATGGTGGACTGAAGCTAATGTGATAATACATTTTTGCAATATGGTACAGTAAGCTACACCGTTAATGCTCCACACAGTTCCAGTTAATGCTAGTCAGTTAGTACTGTGTTGCGTACAGCTGATCGTTGTTTAATAAAAAGTCATTTGTTTTACAAAACATTACGAAAAATTACGAACAATGCTCTTTAAACTCAGTAGAGAACAGTGGAAAGATAATAGCTGTAGGGATTTATATTGCTTAGCGTCCGCCACAACTCACTAGCAGAAGTTGTTTGCTGTTAAGTGTTTTTTTTTACTGTTTATTTTGTTATTGCTCTGCTGTTTTGGAGTCCAGGAAGACTGGATGCCGTAAACGTTGAGTTTGCAGCCCACGTTCTTCCAATTGCAGTGAATGACACGGATGTTCTCGCGCTGTCCGGATGAGGGCTGTACTCCCAGTATATTTTGGAGCTTGTTTTTGGCTATTGTGGTGCAAATGTTTTACTACTGTAAGCTGTTTGAGGTTTGTAGTCTTGCTGTGTTTGTCTGGGCACAGTTGGAGCTGAGTGCCCTGAGAAACCTTTTTTACACAAAGTTTGTCTTTCTTTAAAGAAATATTCGAAAGTTTGGCCATTAAAAGTATAACTAAACAACACCCCCCACACACACATTTGGTTTTTAATCATGGTGGAGACGTTTCATTGGGTTTGTTTTCACGGGTTTATTTTCCTGGCAAAATTGAGTTCCTACAATGCAGACCAAACGTGACCCACACAATAATTATTCAGTGTGTTAATCAGAGGCCAGATGCAGAGAAGAATCTCTAATCTTCTCGCCTAAGGAGATCAACCAGAGGGGTTGTGGGCCTAACATGATTGAGGTTTAACATTGTGCTACATGTTTACTACATACAACACGTTACTGCTTTCGTTTGATTGGTTACTCAGTCTGTCATGACCCAGCAAAAGCCACAACCCTATTTTCATCACAGCCAGAGTGAAAAAGTTTGTGGAAATTTACTGTATTTTGTGTCTCTCTCTCTGAGACCCTCAGATTATTTAACTTTATTGTGACAATGAAGTATGAGCTTCTAGAGAGATTAATTGTGAGGGGGTGTTTGTAAGGACTACAAAGATATTAATTGAGTCCGATATGAAATATTACAGACAGAATACATCAGGGACGGACAGAGAGAGACGAATGAATGAGAGTCAGTGAATTTCCTTATGCTGAGATGGCGCAGGAGATAGACGGATGAGAATGGATGCTATCAGGAAGTGAGAAATGAAAGGACTGGAGTCAAACTTTCAGTGAATCAGTTCATACACTTCCATGTTATCCTCATGCATTTTGTAAACATTTACTGTGTTTAGCTACAGTATATTTAAAAAGTTAGCAAATTTAGAAACACGTCACTGATGATATTTTTGAAATTGATGGTTTGGACCAGTTGGGTCATCCATTTCCATCATGAAGAAAAATCAGCCAATCAGAGCTTAGAACAGATGAGGAAACCTTCAATACTGTCTTTAAAGGTTCCTAGGGTGACGCCCTGAACAAAATCAATTTTTGAAACTATTTCAGAGCGCACAGAGAAATGTCAAGATACAGTATATAGAATAATGTCAAAGGCTGAAAAATATAGATCATTCTTTTGCTACATTGACCAGGCCTTAATCCAACCTGTAGTCGATACACCAATTTTTAGAACTGTGCAACACACACTCACACAAGCTGGTTTGGCTAGACTCCATTGAAATCTATGCTTGACCTTAACAGAGCACAGTTTAGTGCTGGTCGTATTAGAGTGTGAGGCACAGTGCTTTGTTACATCCATAGCACTGAAAATACCAAAGGGCTCCAAGTCCAGCACAGGCCTGCAGTGCTATAATTTAATGGTGTTACTTACTCTTGACACTTTAATACCACAAGATTGTAGTGTTAACGTCACAGGTGTATCACAGCTAACAGGAAACTTTCTTAGAACACTGGCTATCATTCTGTAAACGTTATCTCCGTTATTGCTGTATATGTAAACTGAACCTGAGGGGAATTGTGCAAATCCACATTCAACACATTTTGCATTCCCACTGCTGAAAGGATTAAATAGGAGCGCCTGGTGGGCAAACAGCAGGGGTAGATGAAGGACAGGCAGTCATGCTGTGTGTGTGTGTATGTGTGCTATTGCTGGACTGTAGGGTTCCTGTGCTTATTGCTTCAGATAGGCCCAAATACAAACTACAGTAACATGATAGCTGGGGTGTGTACTTGTACTGTATATTTTAGGTACAGTTGCCTACAAATGTCTTTGACCCTATTGAGAACCAAGTATTTATTTTATTGTGACAACATGTATAAGTAATATTAACATTTCTGCATCACTAATCATATGATCAGATTTCTAACATTGTCCAGGTTAACTCAAACATAACTTAAGTTTAACACAAACTGATGGAGTTTATGGCAGCTGAAATACATGCTGGCATTCAAAAGACAGTTTTTGCAGTTCATGTTCTCTAACATTATGCTGACATTATGCATGTATGTAGCGAAAAATCCACATTTACATACCTTTATTCATTTGGCAGATGTTTTTATCCAAAGTTAATTCAATTAATACTTTTTTATCAGTACTTGCATTCCCTGAAATCAAACCTACAACCTTTGTGCTGCTAATGCAATGCTCTACCAGTTAAGCTACTGTACATTTAGAAAATTACATAATTATTCTAGTTTACCTGTGGTGTAACAGACAAAGTTTTTATTTTACTCACATTATTTCTTGGCTCTTTCTAATGTTATTGCCAACAAAGCACAATTGTGATACACACTCCAGATTTTGTGCTGAGGTTTCAGGTTTGACATCCAAACCATGAGCACTCTGGACATCTTCAAGAGAGCTGAACACATCAGCACAAACTGTGAGTGGAAACTCTAGGTCAGTAAAATGATCACAATTGCTTTCTGACTAGTGTAAACCTACATAAGGGATTTCACACTGAGTTTCCATCATTTACTCACCCTTATGTTATTTTAAACCTAAATGA
>JBAJNP010006916.1:0-24108 GCA_036877545.1 Yasuhikotakia modesta | reverse complement strand
TGTGTGTGTGTGTGTGTCTGTGTATAAACGCATACATATCTAATTGACTCTGACTGTTTGTCTTTGAAATCCAATGGGAATTGACATGAAAGGTCAGGGTGAACTTGGACTGTCAAACGTGTAAAAACGGTTGAGGAAAATGTCCTTGTAAAAAAAGAAACAGCTGAGAGTTTCTCCAGCAGTAATGTGGCTATTGAAGCAATCACACCTGTGTCTTTAGAGCGCTGCTCAATCAAGGCTGCTGAATGGCATCCTAAAATGCTCAGCGAATTGTTCTCCATTATTGTGCCAGTAATGGCTCCATGCGTAGCATCTTATTTTGAACCCAATTTCTCTAAGAAAAGAAAAAAACAACACAACATAAAATGTAATGCACCAACATAAAAAACAGAAAATTGAAAGAATAATTCTCAGTGCCTCAATATTCTTTGGGTACAGTTCTATACTTCATGTATGCTGTAGATCATTTGTCTCCCCACCAAAACTGATCTTTTCTCATTCCATATTTGTCATTGCTTTCAGTTTGAAGGGCCTGCGGTCGGGTGTGTGTCAATATCTTGCCTGAGTGACACACAGCCTTCTCATAATATCGGTTTCTGCTGCAATCTCTCTGACCTTCATGTTCCCCACCATGGGATTATTAGAACAATTTGCCACCATTAGCAGCAGTTATATTAAATAATAGGTTCTGTGTTCCATCTTTAAATCATGGCTAATTACACACAGGAAAAAGAACCCACTGCCAGAGGACAGAATATCCTTATACTTCAACAGGCGTTGCCTTGTTGGCCCCAATCAGAGCGTAAAACACCAAGTGGCTGCAGTAATGCTACGCTAATCTGCTCACCCTTTGCTCCATAAGTGCAGATTTGATAAAGGATACATTCTGGGGGTGACCTAGAATAGATTAGGACCACAGAAGTTGCTTTAAAATATAGCTGCAAGTATAAATTATTCAGGTCTGAATGTAATAACCTTTTTAGCCCAGAAGCACACACAATTGTTATTCATATTTAAAAAAAATAACTCTTTATGACCACATTTGTTAAAAACAATTCACGCACAGTAATTACACTCATTGTGAGTAATAAAGGTTATTTGTTTTATTTTTTTTCAATGTTAACTTCTGTTTAAACCTGTTAAATTTCCTTTTTTATCTTATGGCGCTGTTAAATAAAGTTTTATGACAATCATTGGCTGGTAACCTTATCCAGTGCATGCCGAAAGCTGACTGACTAATAGCAGACATATTGTCTTATCATACACACACTTGCAGTATGACATTGGTCAATGACATTTTTGAGTCAAAATGCAGTTTTAAGTAAATTGTGTGAGTTGTCCTTTAGTAAAAGACAGTTTTTCATTGTTATAGCATCATCAAGTGTCTTGGACTCACTGAAATGTCTTGTAAGTGAAGCTACACATACAAAAGTAGTTCTTTGAGAAATCATAGCATTTCTCTTACAATGTGTACTGGTCTAAAAAATGATAACAAAGGAATTTAACATGTTTGGATCATTTTTGACAATGGAATGGTGGAAATTGGTCTACAAGCAAACATTCTGGTAAAGCAAATATACCGTGATAGAGCTGCAACGCTATTTAGTGGGCGGGACTTTCTGATTGACAGACTGACAGAAGAAATGCTTAAAAACAACTCCAAAAGTTTCTCCACTGTTTTTAAGTTAAATTAATTTTTATTACAGTACTTGAATTGGGAAAACAATAATTAATTTGTCAATAATGATGTTACTTCTTTTAATCTCTTTTATTGCTTCATTTGTGTTCTTTGTGTTGGTCTGACTGGATGCATCGCTGACTGTAGACAGCAGCTGTGCTTATGAAACGAAAACGAGCGCATGAGGAGAGCCTGTGATTTATTGTGCCGATAGACTGACCATTTGATTACAGTTCCCATAAAAGATGAGAGTGAGTTACAGCCAGAGCTGCACAATTACAAGCTAATAGCGTCCAGCTATCATCAGTCATACTTTCAGGCCAGCCGGGGGAGCGCTGAATGAAACACTGCTATATCTGTGCCATCTAGAGCACTAGAAAACACACAGACATGCAAATCTGATGGTACCAGTGACACATTGAATATGTTAATTGGTGGATTCTATTCAAAAGTAAGCAGCACTGTGCCCCACTCAGTGTGCCCTTATAGTGAAAATTCTACTTTCCTATATGTGAAAAAAAACTACTGCAATCAGTTTATTTTAAATTGTAACATTAACTTGATCATAGTGTATAGTATGGTTGATAAATGGCTGTTGTTGGTTGTTGAAAATAGAACTACATGAAATATAGCCTTGTTTAATTTAAATGTCTCTTTGTGTAGCGCTTGTTGAAAACAAACAAACGTGAAAGAATGTAAGAAATATTTCCTGTGGGGTTTAAACACTAGGTAACATCTAAAATAGATTACCTCAGATTACAAAATCAATCGCAACCGATAGTTACATGATGAGAAAAGGCAACATGATCTCCTTTAGGTGACTGTCACATGTGTACTAATGGTCTTGTGGAATGGCCAAATAAAACACTTGAAGCATATACAATATATTTATGAAGTATATCTGGAATTGCACATTTTTCTGTATATCAAAGTTTGAGATAACTGCATACCACTATATTATCTAATTTTCAATGTGAGTAACATGAGCACAATGTCACACTAACATCTACATTTATCTTTTGCATGTTGTTACTATACAGTCTTTTGTGCTAATGTATGTGCACAGGATGTTTCATATAAAAGCTAATGAAAGAACTTTGAAAAAAAAAATCACATCAAGGTCAAGTGTAGGGGCTCGTCGATTTATTAGAGTTGTTGATACTGGATAAAATCAAGGCGTAAGTACAATCATTAGACCCTCTTAATGGTTTTAATTGGCCAGATATAAAGAGCTTAGTAATTTAGTGGGTCAAGTGTTTCGTTGGTGTGAAAAAGGTACTTGATTTAGGGCAAAAAAATTGAATACTTGTTCACATCACAAGGCAAATAAGAATTTGGATGAGTTGCAACGAATCAATGGCTGCAGTTACAGTTAAATCCATTGGTTTTTCCAGAAGGCATTTGAATTAAATGTTAAAATGAAAATAAAAAAACTATATAGAACTGTCCCAGCAAGGCCAACATGGAATTGTTGAACTGAGCCTGAGGAAAAACCATAGAGAATGCCATGATCTTCCAATAAATCGAGTTAAACTCGACCTTAAACGGTTGAGGAAACCGACCTCGTCCCTATTCGGAACTAAGGGAGAGTGACAGGAAATGACAAAAAAAGCTTAATCTTCCCACTTGTGGAAAAGATGGCAGAGAAGAGTCGTCTATTGAAGGGAGAGTGTGTGCCTGTAGGTGCTATCAGTCTTCCACAGAGACCTTGCCTGAGGCAGCCATTCATGCTTGGTGAAGTCCTCCGGGAAAATCGTCTCCCACTGAGGTTCCTAGCTGCACCATTGACAAAAATAATGTCAGGACATCTCTCATTCTCCATTTAAAGTCTAGTCCTACCTGCTGATATGATGATGCACAAATAGCTCAGCTAGGTTTCCTGCATACCGCCAAAACTGCACAAATCTTTATAAAGTTAATTAGATTGCATTCTGAATGTGTTTTTAAAGATTTCAGGGTGTGTGATGGCCTGTTGCTCACTGTAATCTCTGCCAGTGTAAAAAAGAGGTTTAATAAGATATCATGCATTTGTTGCCATTGCATCTGTACACTCATTAATTTACTGTGCTGTTTGTGGCTACAATGCAAAGATGACCCTACCTGCTTAACTGCAAGTAATTATAAGTTTCTCAGCCCACCTCATCATCTGGCTCATTATTATGTGCGTGAGATATTGAGAGGATAGTTTCAGTTGGGGGACGGGGCCTGGTCAGCTTGTTCTTCACGTATAAGTGAAATTTTATTAGGAGTCTAATTATGTCCAGAAGGAAAATGGGGGATAGGGGTCGTTTCATGCTTCTACTTTTCAATTTAATGCAAAACTTGTATGATAATTTACAGTTCGGTATGAGGATTTGAGTAGGAAAATGTACATGTTTCTTAGTGTTTTGTGTGCTAAAACACCTTTTGCTCTAAAGACAGCATGGACCTGAGCTGGCATGGACTCCAAGTTTGTGTAAACCATCATGATCAATGTTATCTCAGCATCATCTGAAAATCTTCCAAAGACCATCTTATGTGCTTCAGTAGAAGCAAGAAATTTGACCTTTTGTGTGCAGGACTTAACATGGTAGGTGTCAGAAATTCTTTGACATTTGGTCAGTGACCCTAGAAATGTGCAGAATCATAAATATAATTTTATTGTAAGTCATTACTTTGTATTTTTTTAAGGTCCACATTTTCAGTGTGCTCCAAGGCTTTTGCACCTCTCTGTGTTGTAGCACTGGACACGGTACCATTGCTCAAAACTGTAGCCTTCCAACCATAAAAATTTACAAACTTACAATTGTTACTAACCATAAACATTACACTTCACACTAAAAACAAAGGTTCCTAAAAAGTTTTATTTGAATCCATATGCAAACTTTAATGTCCTTAGAAACTTTCTGTTACACAAGAAGTTATTTGGGGTTCTATAAAAGGGTTCTGCAGACTATATAAATGTAAAAAAGAAATGTTCCTTTTAGTAACCTTTGACTTGCTCATTGTGGAACCAAAAATGGTTCCTCTATGGCATTGTTGAGAAGAACATTTGTATGTAGCAATGAGAAACACTGTTGTAATTGTCCTTGTCCTTGGTAACTGGTGATAACTTTAGAGGGCTGACATGCATGGATAAGGCTGATAAGACACGTTGTGTAAATAGAATAAAAACGAGTATGTCTGGGGCTGTTTGGGTTTGCTAGTGGTCAGAGGGTCATGCAGTTCAGAAGGGGTCCTCAACTTTGCTCCCAGACTGACAGCAGTCTTGTCACAGCCATGAACCAGTGCAAGGAAATCTAGTTAGTGCAGAAGGGGTTTTAATAATAGCTTGCAGGGCTGTGATCAGGTGCTGGTGGAAAAGTTCTCCCTGTCCAATTTAAGAGGCCAGGGGCCAGCCTTTCACACAGTTCCTTTGCCCATCAAAGTCTTTCGTCTGGGGAGCGCCGGACAGTCATTTCACACTATCGATTTGTGGTTTTTATATAAGATTTTTCATTTAGTTATTTATTTGGAAGCTTTTCTATCAGAGCTTGACTTGGATTTGAGATGTGAGATTCTGCCTGGCTATTTCCAAATGATGGAAGCGTCAATTTAAAGGTGACGTGTGTAATCATTTGAGGTTAAAATGCTTTCTACCATCTCAGCTTAAAATGCAGAGCCATTTGTAGATTGATTCCCTTGTAACAAAACTGTAGCTCTGTAGCACTATGAAAACATTGATCTATTTGTTTGAGCGTGCAAACCAGCACTGCCTAGCAACATAGTCTCACAAATAGCATGATTTTAGGGTGTGACAATCAACCAATAGTAGACAGGGTCAGGACAAGATATAGAGTTATAGGAAATTAATACTTAATATTACTTTCACTTATTAATATATATTATTACTTTCAAATTGTAGCAGATGTTGATTTCTATCTATGATACCAATAATAGGTTTTTGTGAGAAAAAAAAACTTTAGCCATGATAGAGACCGTTGGTGTTTTCTATAGTCTCCTCGTTCTAGGAATTAAATATCCCCTAGATTTCTTTCTAATCATCATGAGGGACTGGTGGGTGGGGTGACATTTCAAACGGTAATTTATATGATAAGTACCTACGCGAAAAGTGAGATTTGACCTTAAGAGTGACACTTGAAATGGCTGTCGATGATCATCTGATTGGTGAGCTTTTGTTCAGCAATGCAAGATGCAGAGTTTTATTGGGACTGCAGTAATGAAGGGTCAGATACTGCTAAAACACAATCTAAAATTATTCATAGACTGCAGGAAGGTTCATATGCCAAATAAATGCTTATATAAAGAGCGAGTTGTGCTTTGTTCTTTAGTCTAACGGGTGATGGAGATGCATCCACATGTGCATGATCAATTGAAAGTAGATAAAAAAAAAGACGAGAAGTGGGTGTAAAAGTCATTTCATATTTTTTTCTGGATTGATTTTTATTGCACAGAGGTTGGTTTTTTTAAAGTGTGAAACTTGTGTCAGAAACTTGTTTCTTCAGATATTTACAGTAGAACCTGCTGACTCAAATTAAGAGTGTAAAGCTATAAAATGAGTGTGGATAGCAAAGCTCAGGTAGGTCGCTCATAGGAGAATTTGATGCGACATTTTAGAATTTATTTTGAAATGCTTGACCTCGTTTTGACCTAAACACAGTTTGAGATGTTGAGGCTGACATAAACATAAGAAAATACAAAAAAACAACTTCGAGAAGCAGAGACACAAGCTACAGTTTCTAATGAATTATGCCTTAAATACTCAAAGTCTAAAGAAACATCTGAGACATTAAACAGCTCTTGATTATGATGCTTGTTACGATGTTAGTATAGCAATGTGTGTTAGGATAAAGTGCAAAATTGACCTCACCTTATATCATTGGATTTGTCAGGCTGTTCTGTCTAATGGTCCCCTTCTAAAACCTGAAAACTAAAGAAGGATCTGTTTGATGATTTGATTTTTCTTTCAGTCTTTCAGGTTAACACTATAGCCAGCTGGCATTTGTAAAGCGCTTTGGATATACAGTGATACTCTGTAAGAATTTAATAGAAGTCAACTCACCGATCTAAATATATATTTTTCCTGACCTCTAAAAACCTGTGGCCCAATCTTAAAATTGAACTTTCCCCACTGTGAGCTGAGAATGAATTTTGACACTAATGTAAAAATCCAATCTCAGCCAGCTGCCAGTGAATATTAGTCGCTGATGGAGTTTTGTATCACCTGTTTAATGAAGGAACCTGTTTTGACTGGGCTGTTGATCTATATATTGGTAGATGTCATGCACAGATTTGGACATGTTCCATCACTTTCACTTTCCGGCTGTATGTTAATACACTATTTGAATAAATGCCTCTGCAAATGGAATAGACGTGATAAGGCCAATCTTATTATGCACAAGGTAAATTTTATGTGCAGCTAAAATAAACTTGACAGTAGGACAGTGGACATTTTGTCCCCTGGTCTCTCGATCATATGTGGGCTTGACATACTAATGGCTTTCAGAGTTTTATTGTTTTGCTGTTAACAATATTGTTTCTGTACATGATAGTATAGTGATAGGCTTCATTTTATTGACATGATTGGCATTTGATTTTATAGGTTTAAAGAACCTTGGGAAATATTTCACAGATACATAGATTACAGTAAACCTTCACTCTTGCAGTTTGAAACCTAATAGTCATATGTTATTTGATGGGTACAATGGATAATGGATATATCTTTCTTATCATCATGTAAACGGTAAGTTACATTTACAAAGTTATAAAGCTTTTCCATAGCATGCCGTCAGCTCCTTAAATTGGACAGGTGCAGCCCAAAACCGGATCATATACTGAGTAATGTGTAAACCGGTTCAGTGAAAACTGTTTAAATCTGTATCAGAATTGTAAATGGCCAAATGGAGCAGGAGGTCAGCGCTGGTGAGCATTCACAGGAACAGATGTGATGTTCTTGGCCCATTTGAGGTCTTTGGGCGATACTGGAGCCCAGTAATTTGCATGATGTGTTGTGTCCATGTTTACAACTGAGGCGAGGTGGGATTGGGGGGGGGTGGAAGGAATGTTTCCTAATGTCTTGTGCCAGCTTCACAGAGTCTGTGTATTCATTTCCAAGTCGTTTCCATGGCACCTGGACACCAGTTGTTCAGCATCCCTCTGGTGCATGGGCTCACTGCTCCTGGAGATAATTTATAGCAGTTACACTTCTGCTTTGGTTATTTGCTGTTACCATAGAGGGATTTGCAGAGTCTATTGTGTTTTTGTTTTTGGTGTGTGTTGTCTAGTACGCATTCTGTAGTAATCCAGCCAAAGACTGCAACAGTGCTTTTTAAATGAAACAGTTCAAGCATCTGTTTGCTTTATTGCTAATTATTATGTAAATGATTATGTTTGTGTAAAAAAGAAACCTATTAAATTCTCACAAGATTTACTGAAGGACTTAATACATTTTTATGCATACCCTTTAAATCTGTATGCTTCTCCTCTGGAACACAAAATAAATATGATAAAGAGTTTACCATGCAATTAAATAATTTATAGCGAACAGGCTATAAAACTATAAAAGTGCATGAAGCACATTATGTAATTTTAATAGTAATAATAATATGATAAAAATATGATACTTGTTTATAATAAGCACAAAACAAAATGCATAATATAAGAAATTACAAGGAACTACGACTTCTGAAGCCATACAGTTGCTTATATAAAAACCGCACTGAACTTTTAAGTTCATATTTTTAAGTTAAAGTTACATTTTTTTTATTTATTTTGGACATTGACAGATGAGGTGATTACAGAACTGTCATCGTATGGTGGACTATACCTTTAAATATCTCTGCATTCTTGTTTGGCTCCAAACATTTTCCCCCGAGGACCAAATGCATCAGCATGTCAGGGTATCACCATCTCAACTTTCACTTCCTGTTTTTTTTAGGCTCGTCAGTCATTGTTTCCCATTGGTATGCGGCAGTTTGGCTGCCCAAATAGGTCAGTTGCTTTAATTTCCCCTCACTCTTCTCGTCTTTGTCCAATCACAGTGTCATCATTCTTTAGAGGAGAAACTCAGTGTCCTTATAAAAATGCACCATTTTACAATACTGTTTAGGTTAGATACTTCAGGCATTACTGCCTTGACAGTGTCTGTTATATTACTGCTGTTATTTATTTAACCATTTAGCCGTACACCATGAGTCTCAGATGAACATTTGTTAACAATTGCCTGTTGTTATCATTTATATTGTGTGTGTGAATTATTAGCTGAGTTTGAGTAGTGTTTGAACTCAAGAACAGGATCAGTAATTTTAATAAATGAATCGAGTAATTAAATTAATAGAAAAATGTATGGACTCAGAACACTTTTGAATTTATTGTCATTTGTCATTTTTGCAGCATGGAACTTACATGAAACAACTGACAAGTTGAATTTGCTAAATGTTGGTTGTCTTCATACAGTTTTGAAATGAGTTAAGGTTGAGTAAATAACAAGAGAATGTTTAATTTTGGGAGAACTATTGCTTTAAATTTGTGAATCTTTACTTATTATCTTAGTTATTGGTTACGCTCAGTATTGCCTCTGGCTGAGGGTAGATGTCATCATTTTCAGCCTAACTTTCATCATGTATTTTGACCCTTATCCAAAATGCCCTCCAGCTGGTGGGTCTGCAGTGGTGGCCAAGTCACTGCCTGTCTCCAAGCCCGCAGCTGAGCTCTCCTTATAACTGCTCATGCCAGTGCAAAGTTTCTTTCCTCAACATTTTTAAAAATGTTTTTGTTTGTCTTTACCTCTCCAGTCCACAGCTGACAGAGTTCATTATATTCACAATGAACAGGCTTGGTTAAAGTCTACCTTGCTTGCAATGGTTTGTCTACAGTGTTGCAACAGATGCTTGCATTTACCTTTCACTCGATCTCTCCCTCCCTCCCTCACTCACTCTGTCAGAGGCTCCATGGCATACGATTTCCTGTACATATAAAGTCAATGAGGCACATCTTTCTGGTCTTTGCAACCACCCACACCTTTTCAAAACACATATTGCAATACCGCGTTCCACAAAGGAATGCGTGGCCGGCACTTTGTGCTTAAAATTGTGCGAGAAGGGACTTTACTAAGATCAGTTCAGATGCTCAAATGACTAACCGCAAACATTTTTGTCTTATGCTCCCACACAGACTCATCAGTGAGACTTAAGCACCCCTGCATTGACATCAGTCCAGAAATGTGTAGCAGACAAGAAGAGTGTAATCATGTACATTCAATTGAAGGAAATATGGTATTGCAGATGGTTAAGAAATAATTTTAGAAGCACAATCTATGTTGATTGCTTTGAATTATGTAATGGGATTAGAACAGATTTTTTTTTCGCCTTCTCTCTCTTTGTCTCTCTCTCCTCTTTCTGTGTGTGTGTGTGTGTGTGTGTGTGTGTGTGTACTAGTGTCATTGTCACACATTTTCAACCTAGTCATATTGCATTACACACAATCTATTGAGGGCCCTAATATTTTTAATTTAAGTCATAAGTTCTGTTTATAGTTTTAACAAAGCAAACTCCTTTTCAACTAGTACCCCCTGGAACTTGCTCAAGTACCCCTTGGGGTAAATGTACCCCTGGTTGGGAATCAAAGACATTGAGCACATTCTCTAATTCTTGTGTGTTTATTAAATGCATTATATTACCCTTTGTTGGATATAAACCTCCCCTTGTCTGTTCCTTGTGTTTTCACCATCCATAATCTCACAAAGTGCAGTCATGGCTACCTGCAATTACATTAGCTTCCGAAAACGTTCCTAGACAGCACGTCTTTGAGCCAGAATATTAAAACATCAAATAATTCAGACAACGTGCCCTCAGGAAGCCAATTATTGTTTTAAAGAAAATAAGAGAGAGGGCTTCATCTATTCCAGGAACATTCTGAGCGAATCACAGCAGTTTGTCTTTACTGGTCCTCTGATTGTTCACATTTTTAATATGCTTTGCTTTTTTCTTTTGTCCCATGTTGGTGAAAATGGTTTTGTCACATTCTGTGGATGCTGGTTAATCATTAAATTCTATTCATGCTTGCACCTCATTTTCTTAAAGTAGACACAAGTCTGAATTGTGTGGTACATACAGTTATTATTAATATTAGTTAACACATCATCAACACCTACTGAGTATCAGTCACCTGGCCTGACCAATCACAGTGAGGTAATTTGTTGTTTGAGTAATTTTAAAATTGAAAGGTGGGGAAACTGGCAAAGTCTTTTGAAGTACTTTGAAGAAAAGGTGCCTAAAATTTATTTTTTAAAAGATCTCTGGTCATTTCAGTCTGATCTTGGTGTTTTGTGAGTCACATTTCAAAACGGATTGTTTTGTGAATCTGTCACACTGTAATTCAGGCTCTGTGAAGAGGCTGTTATTGAAGGAGCAGTTAACAACTGTATCTGACCAGACAGCAAACCTGCGGTTCCACATCTTATACTATGTGTAAAGATCTCTTAAAGGTACAGCAATCAATCCTGTTTGAATAGACAGGGTGAAAACAAAATTATAACTAAAAATATGACTAAAATAACTAAACAAAGCTTTACTAACTTTAAAAGTGAATATCAGGGAAAAGGTAAACAAAAATAATTAAGAAAAGAATTACATTTTTTGTATAAGCCCATGCTTTTCTTGATTATATTTTCCCCTTTCAGGACCTGCACCAACCTCAGAAACCCATATGGTCGCATGCGGACAAAATAAACACGCAGTATGGAATGAGGATTTTTACAGATGTGCCATGTATTGCGAAAGGTTAATTTAATGTAAGACTTACAATGTAATTATCCAACTGATCTTTGTTGACCCATGACAGTGGGCACCAGGTGAGAAAAGAAGCTCTCAATTCAGTCGCTGAAATGAAGGTGGAGAGAGCAGCTGTGTTTGGCATAATGATTGACATGTGCCAGATTGCAGCCCTGTCTCTCCATGTTGTGTTTTGACCTCTAATGTTTTCTCTGTGTGTCGGCAAAGCAGTGGAGCCAGATAATATCAGTTTACTCTTATTGGATTAACTCTAAACTGCCCTTCAGCTAATGGTATCTTTGGAAGATTTTATTGTTTTAAACAAACCACCTGCTTGAAGAGATATTTAAGTCCACGGATATATGTGCGAAACTGTAATGTAATTAAAATGTACAGTGTTTATTTGTGCTGAGAGTAGTTTTCAACACGTTGAGTTTATATCATATTTCAAAGCTGAAAATTGCAATAGAACACTGCAGATTAACTTAAATTTCTTTCTTTCATTTGTAATTTGTAATTATATTTACGTTTACGGATAGAAATCAGGGAGTTATAGTAAAAATATTGAACATTCATCTTTGAATTGAGCATAAATAGAGCATATCTCCTGATGTATTTATTAAATTATACACATATTAACAAAATATAATACATATAATTTGTATATATTAATATATACATATTATATGTATTATTTGTGCTTTGATCTCAGCAAATGATGATTTTAAAATGCCACACCCAATGCCCACAACAAAAATTAAATGCTTAACTGGCATAACTCAATATATGTGTATTTGTTATAATAATAATCAAACACTTTAAATATCTGTAGGCTATGTTGTTTTGTACTTTATAGAATAATTTAAGTCATTTTGAGGCCCCAGGTTAAGAAACAGGCTTAAACCTATTTATACATTACAGTAAGGAAAGGCTTTACTGTATGTTGAAAGTCAATAGGATCTCAGTTTGCATTCATGTTACGCTAACATTTAGCAACTCTATAAACCTCTTTACATTATTAAACAAGAATAATACAGTACCACGTCAGTATCTGTCAGATTCACTAGTGATTACCGTGGTAGCCAAGTTGCTAGCTATCCAGCTATCTATTTGACTGCAGTCGTTGAGATGTTTGCTGAGTGTGGCAACATTTGCGCTTGTGCACTCATTGAAAACAAAGACATCTGTTTTGCCGTCTGCTGTCGACAGCGTGTTGTTTGAACAGCATAAGGACAAGATGCCGTCCACAGACTCAACCCAGACATGACAAAGGTCACTGGCATGGAGCTGTTGAGAATGGGCCAGGACAAGAGCATGCTGTTGACCCACACAGTGTCCACATCTAATCCAGCTCTATAGCCTCATCTTTACATCATTTACCTCCATGTTATTTTTCACTTTCCCTCTCAGTAATGTTTATACAGCTGTCAGTTTTTGTCTACCCATAGCGCAAATAAGGTGTACTGTATACGATAATGACTTGCAGGGGCGTAGTAACAATATTAAAAGTGTGTGGAAGACAAGTTATAAACCTTATCATCTTAGCTCATGAATATTAATTAGGTGATGAAACGTACACCCAATAGTTCTTGCTGAAAGGTTCTGAGCACTAGGTATGAAAGATTTCTCCTTGTCACTTGTGTGTGTGTGTTTCAGTCAACTGCTAAATTTACTGTTTTTGAAGAGGCTTCTTGGTCTTGGTCTTGGCTTGTTGTTTTATGCAGCCAGCTTAGATTTTTTTTCTTGTTTTATTAACAGGGGGAGGAGCTTATTATTTAAATTGATTATGTGTTCCCTTCACTCAGTTATAATGGTTGCCACACCCCTGATGATTGCAGTGTTGCTAGGTTTTGTAAACCACATGAACTCAGAATTTAGTGGTTTTACTTTCTGTTTATTTAAAGTCATGTACATATTGGTGTTAATTATATAACAGTTTAGGAAGGGAATGTTAACTGCAAATAATATTAGGTCTACTAACAACACAACTTATGAATAATAGATTTTACAGATCATTGAGGAATGAGCAAACAAACAGCTTCTTGATTTCTTTGAACCTTAGTTTTTTGGTAAGAGTCTGAAAGAATCCTGTTTGTGTAACATTATAGCAGACTTGGATTGGAAATGTCTGTGTGTGTAGTTTATATGCTGGGCACATCTCTGTACCATTAATTGGCAGGTATTTGTATCTCAAGAGGTTGCAATGCTGGGAAATAATGAATTCCTGATAGACTGGGAGATCAATAATAACCAGAGCCGTTAATAAAATAATTACCCGCTGCCCAACTATGTAAACAAGGGACTTTATAAACAGCATTGAGGCAACTATGATCGAAGAGACACATGTCGTTTGTCAAAGAAGAGGAATTTAAAATTGCATTTTGGGAGTTGGATACATTAATTTAGGGATTCATACATGGTTGTCAGGTCCTCTAATAATCACAGTGTGAAATATTAGCTGGAACCAGGAGGACTTATCATATTGCTCCAGTACATTAATAAGGAACTGCATTTTTTGTGAGTGTTCACTTTTTAATAATTTAATTATTTTAGAAATGAAGATGCATGTGGGGTTTGCAGATTGTTTAAGCCTCGGGCAGATCAGAAGGTTTTGTTAAAGATTTGATGTTTGCATACTAATGTTTGCAAATAAAAGCAACACAGAAATATACCCATAATGCCAAAAAACGCATTCCAGAGACAGAGAAAGACCTCAAGGTCAAAGCACTGCATACACTTAAATTTAGGAGTTAAAGGAACAGTGTGGGATTCTTTTATCTTGTTTTTAAAGATGTATAGCCTTGAACAAGCACAGACAAAGAGACACATTATCAATAATTAATTCAATTACAAATTCTGAGGAAACATTCAGGTTTGTTTGTGGTTAGAGACACAGAAGTTATGGAAAGTTGATTAAGCTGATTAATTTCAGGCGCCACACTGCCAAATATTTTTGTCTTTAGTGTTTTGGTCTCGTTTTTTCATTTAAAAAATCACTGCATTCACTTTAGGGGCAACATTGTGTAAAATAGGTCTTGTTTTAATAATATCATTTGAATAATTCATTCACTTTCCCAAAAGTAAAATTACTACTACCTGAAAACAAGAGAACAGTATTGATTTAAAAAATTGCAGTGTGTTCATGTATGTAATAAAGCAAACACTTTATAACACTTGGCAAACACTTCCTGGCTTGATTCCATTAGAAAGAGACATTGAGGTCCAGCTATAACCTGTTGACACTGTGTCCTTGAGTAAGACGCTTGACTGCAGGTTGTTGCTAGAATTCTTCTTGACGGGGACTGTGGCCTTATATTTTGTGAGCTGTATTCGATAGAAAGTGACAAGTAAATGACAAATAACTAAATGACAAACAACTACCTCTGTCCTTTACCAAAGTGCCTTTGACAGCAGTTTTGTCCTTGGAGTTCTGTAACATTTGTTCAGTTGTTGTGTTTATCGTTTGAGATATTAAAAAACAGCACAACACTAAATTAAAAAAGCAACATTGCAGCACATCTGAACTTTTTGCACACTTTTCCATGAATGGCTTCCTCTTTTTACATTCAGCCTGCTGTTTGATATTCACAACAACTGTGCTTTGTTTGAGTGCCTCAATCCACATTTGTACAGCTTTGACAGCAAAAGATGGCCTTTCTCCCTGGAGTGGTAAGGAGTCTGTTGTATGCCATGTGTGTTTTGCTCAATACAACAGAATCCATCTTGGGTCAAGGCAGAGTTTTTATTTTTTGTCGGTTCGAACAATTCAGATGGAGGCTGTAACTCAATGGGCGATCTTGTATACACACAGAAGATGATTGTGATGAATATAATTCACGTGGAGGCTGAGTGTGCTCCAATATCTGCTATCTTCTACCTAAGAATGCAGAGAACTACAGCATGCAGTGAGAAACTTTGTGTTTTATCCAAAACTGTTGTTGACAGGGTCACAATGTATTTCAGTATATGAAGTTTATAGTATGTAGTTTTTTATGTAATAGCCAGGCACAATATTTATACCACAAAATGGCATAGTATAGTACATATGTGAAGTGGTTTGCAGATTTATAAATGCCAAACAATATTGCCAAACAATAGTGTAATGCTAATTTGTGATTCGCTCAGAGCGGAAACTCAGCTAAAGAAGACAAAGGGGCGGTGTCTCAGAGGTCAATGTAGCCACACCCCCTTGCACATCCCTGATGTAACAGTGGGTCATTGCTGATGTTACCCAGTGAAGTGTTGAATTATGCCTTCTGAGTTGTGTTTCTCTTGTTCTTAGATGCCTGTGTGGAATTGTGTGTTTGTGTGGATTTTCACAGAATGGAAATGTGATTGTCAAATGTCATGGTGGATAGATGCAGTCCTGATGTATTACTTCACATTCAGAACACAATCAGAACTCAAAGTAGTCACAAAGTAGCAAATTCAAAGACATTATATGACTACATATTATGAATTATTAAACCAGACCTTGATGGACAGCAAGTGAATGACATGCTGAATCTTGTTTTGTTGTGTTGAAAAGAAGCTTTTCAATGAATGTAGATGCAGTAATTCTGTAGTCAGATTTTCACACAATCAAATGTAACTACAGTTGATTAATTTAACTGTACTGCCATTATTCAGAGCACAAGTTCAGAGTCAATGAAATGCAGTAAATAATGCAAAAATAATGACTAAAAGATATATATATAATTCTATAGAAAACAAAAATAGGCTTTACACTTACTGGTGTCAAAAGCAAATCCTCTACAGGTCTCACACCTGATGCAACACGTTGTTTATAACATAATTTCTTCCATTTTATTGTTTATTATATTATGCTGTCATTTGCACTTAGTGAATCTCACAGTTTTGTGTGATAAATGATTGGCTGCTGACTTGTGATTTCTGTTTGCCGGGGACAAAATGATGCCCAGACGTACAGAGCTTCTCTAGAGACTCTCAGTTTTAGTTTTAAAAGTTTTGTTCTACTTATTGTTGTTATTATTATTTGGCTGGTTTGCTGTTTCAATTTATAGCACATCCTTACTGGGGACTTTTCGTTAAGTGTCACCTTAGTCCTGACAGGGCAACAATGAAGCAGAGCGGCAAGCCAAATGTTCCCGCAACAACAATGCAAGTCAATAGGGAAAATTACTCTTCACACAAAGCGTTTGGCGGCGAAGACACACAAAAATATTCTCTCTGGTAGCGGTAGGACTCTTTGCCAATTGCTCACTTTCACAGTGAGGCTGACTCTCAGCCAGTCAATTATGTATTGATGAACTGTTCTCTACCTCTGTACTCAAGAGCCATTTGGCACCATACGGTATAACAACACAAAGAGTGGATGGCAGTGAGACTCTGCTGGACCTAAAACCCCCTTCTCAGAAAACTCTCCAATGATTGAGCTGTCAGTCTAGGAGTCAAGTAAGAAACTTTAAATCAGTTCCCAGATTCTTTTCTTTGACATCTCTGAGGACAGATGCCTGACCGTAGCTCAAAGGACAGGAAATGTTCATCGCTGGCTGGGAGACAGTCTTGGGTAAGCATGACAAACTGATTTTGGAGCAGCTTGGTAACACAAGATTAATCTCTGTAATTATCTCCCAAGGAGAAATTTGCTCACTGCATGCAGAGAGCATTTGGACAGGGTTCATAATGGTCTTTTCTCATTTGCCAAGACCTTGATATCATGAAGATATTGGCTACAACCTCAAAAGCCTCATCTCAATCATTATCATTTCAAATAGGCAATTTATGCATTAATTTATTTATTATTCAATCTATTTATTTATTCCTTCATTCACTCAACAGGGAAAATATTGTTTTGACAACCACTTGTAGTTCTGTGTCGCAGGCGTACGAGTGGATTTGAAAGCACATCAAAAACACTTTTATTCTTCAGGAAACGTTTCACTTTTCAAAACAGAGACATAATCTTGATATCGTGCATCTGTTTGTGCGTCGCCTTTTCAAATAAAAACAATCTGACGGTACAGCCAGAGCCACGTACGTCCCCAGCCATCTGTCCACGATGCCGAGATGCCTCGGATGGAAAATACGGATCATTTATTTCAGACAATCTCCCGCTGGTTCTCTCAGACCGCATTAGTAAGTTGAGATGCAAGACAAACAAGAAATCAAGTCAAGTTTGGTTCTCCTCGCAAGACTGCAGGCACATTTTCAATTACCTGCCTCAGGATTGGTCTGTACTCTTCATCATTAGTATGTTTCACTGTTATCGATGAGCCAAAAATCCATATTGAGTTGTTTACAGGTATCGTTTGTTGGTGGTGGTTTTTGTCAAGCATTTGTTCAAAGTGTCTAATAGAGACAGTGGTAGGAGAGTTTGATTGGCCGTGCACCCGTCGTGCGCACATTCATTAAGACAAAGGAACTGATATGCATCGCTCCTGTTCATGGGAAGGGTGTTTTTGAATGACTCACTCTCAGGCGTGGTGGGACGCTTGGATCCAATAATACCACCTCAGCTCAATATTAGGTTAAGCCACAGATCTTCTGCAGACTGGGAATTCATGTTGACAGACAGAGAAATACAGCCATTATCACACCTTTAAATAAATCACTTCTTTATTCTCTATTTCTTCACAGATACCACACTCTCCTTCAGATAAAACTTGGAAATATTTTGACGCTTGCATTCGTTTTTCTTTTTTATTGCCTGCATGTACAGCTGCCCTAAAAAAGTATTTAAACACTTTTTTCAGGTAACATCACTATTACCTGAAAGAGAAAAACACCCTAATGTTATTTATTTGAAAGAAATGTAACACCTACGTTTTTCCAAGCAAAACATTTCACATAAAGCCATTGGTTTTAGCCCATAAAACAATAGCTACATTGTTTATGTTGATGATGATAAATGAGACCTTTCTGGTTGTCACATGTAAACCTAACATTGTGAATGTGTTGAAATATGCTATGATAGGACACTTGTAAAATATTTACCCTTCCAAAAAAAATCACCTTGACACCGGCTGGTTAAAGGTCATTTTAACCTGAAAGAAAGAAAAGTGTTTTGTTCTGAGAAAATTGTCTGCAGAAAACACAAGGGTTGATATTTTGTTTCCAATTACATAACATTCACCATGTTAGGTTTACATGTAGAGTGAGTGATAGAGTTAGTGAGGACAGACATGTGATGTGTGACATCTGGCTTATATATGTTATATATGTTTGATTATAGATGAAACATATATAACAGACTAAACATATATTAGATAATATTTATAAAATATCAGACATATTAATATAAATGAAGGTTTTCTGTGAAATGTTGACATAAATGCAAAAGTGCTTTGTGTCTTCAACATAATAAGTTTAATGTTCTGGAAGACAGCGATTGGTCCAGATTTTGGTTTCCACTGCTTCTGATGCAGTGTTTTTGGTTTAGCACCCTGGATTCTCTGCACCCTGTGGGTGGAGATAGAGACATGCCCACCCTGCATCCTGACCCTACAGCTGCTCAGTGTCGAGGAAGAGGGTCTGATGACTCACACTTGGTCATGTGACTTTATATTGAGACAATATGTGAATGTTAAGAAGCATAATTAACAGACTGCATGGATTCTGTGCCCACTGAGTAATAAGTCATATATCATATATCTGTCACATTCGGTGTGCATAAAGTCTACAGATTTATAACAATGCACAGTCAACATTGTAAGTATCTAACAGTAATAGCAGTATCATGCTTGTTTTGTTCAAAACCGTTGGTGTCAAATCTTTCTCCCTCCTTGTCTCTGTCTTTTTTGTTTCCTTTTAGACCTCTAGTTAAGCCGGTAAGGATCAATAACAGGCCGCTGTAAGTTCAGGTTGTCTGTATAGTTCAGGTGAGACTCGGTTCTCTGGAGACCTTTATTTAACCTTTAATCTTTGCCTTTGATAGAGTTGCCATTTTCTCACTGGTCCAAGCTGCACTCTGCGGTCCTGATGCTCAATTTCTTCCCCGCTGAAAGCAGTCTTATTTTTCAGTGCTGTCAATAAGTTTAAAATGTAAATTTGTCTTGTAATTTTTGTAGAAAAGCACCTCAGTGTAAAATTGTAAGTGGCTACGTTTCCCTCACTGATTTTGTGATATGCAAAACAATGTAATCAAACCATATAGGAAATCGGGGAATAATTACCATCTCCCAAGATATTTTACAGTGTGTTGTTCTCACAAAATCAAAATGAGCTTTGTTACGTCAAGATTTAAAAGCATTTTCCTTATAAATGAATCAGAATCTCTGAGAATTGAGACACATTCTGCCACTGCTATAATGTTAGTGTCAATAAATGTGATAGTCAAGCCCTGTTTTTACTCTACAGTTTGAAAGACTGGCAATTTCGCTTGGGGTCACAAAGGTGTAGAATAACAACTGGTAAATGAATACAGGAAGTGATCAAAGAGAACAACTCATTATTAAGATGTCAAACTATCACTCTGTCAGCATTCCGTTGTTTACCCTGAAATTCAGAAACCCAAAGTGAATCATTTGAATATTTATGCTGTGGTACAAGATTTTGTGATGCTTCAGTAGAATCTACAACAAAAAGAAAAGGGGAGAGACAAACAGAGTGAGGGAGATTGTGATTGTTGCAAATTGTTTTTTAAAACTTCTCTGAGAATAAAATTGTGTATTATTTGTTTTGTAAACAACACAGAACAGGCATGTTTTATGCATTTTTTAAAATTATATTACAAAGCAGCACAGCTCTGAAACACAAAAAACACCCAGCAACCCCAATTTGTACTGTATGTTTCCTAGTGAAAATTATTGTATTTTTTACCATTAGTAAGGTGTGAAAGCTTAGGCAACAATTCAGCAAAATATTAAGAAATACAGAGGAAATGGTTTGTTTGTAAAATGCTTTCCAAGGCTTTAAAAAATAAAAGCTTTTGCATGTCATGGGGCATTAAAACAGAATCAAAATACTGTAATTAAAGAACAAAGAAAGACTTCGATACTCTGTAAATAAACTGGCACTTCTGAACCCATAAGCTTAAAATAATTCTTCTACTTTTCCAGCACTCCTTTTTGTTAAAAAGATGAAACCCCGGGCCAGATGTTAATTGCTGAATAACTATTGCTTTTTTACTCTGATCATTTTAATTGGCTTGGTTGGCTCACATATGCCAAATAGCTATTGGTTTGTCCTTGAACAATTTGAAGTAATTTTCTATGTAGCATATGGGCAGTCTTTCCTTTGCATGTATCTATGTCAAGGTATGTTACTGTACAGTATGTCTGTCAGTTCCTTGTGTGATGGGTTGGTTGTCTCCTGGGTGGTCAGTCCTAAAAACAAGTAAACTTGTTTTTAGGAAACCAAACAAATTATTCCAACTGCTTTTGTCTCTTTGCTTTTTTTATACTTTCAGTACAAAGTCTATCAAGTGATAAAATTTATACGCCCAGAAGCTTTCCAAGATGAATAAACAAAGCATTCATTTGCATGCATTAATACTAAGTAAGCTGTTTGTTCTCAACCTGCAGCAGACATGATAGGTGTTGGTTAAAATATTGATGATGATATAAAGCTGGGTGTTAAAGGTCACTTCCTGATCTTAGCACACATTTGCACACCATGCATATTCATGAGGCTCCTTTAGTGTTTTTAAAGTTTGTCAGTCACAGCCTGGAATCTCTCATTAATTAAATGCATATATTTTGGTGGCATTTTCAAAGTTTGGTCATAGTTCAAATGACTGTTTAAAGCGAATCCTTAATGCATTCGATAATCTAGCATTAGGGTTATTAGTCTTTGAGATCCTAGATTAATTATTTTGTGAAAGTGATCGTGCGCACAGGTTAACCTTTAAGTTATTCTTGGATTTTTTTTTATAATATTTAAAAATTACCACGATTTTCACTAATGAGTTAAAAGCTGTGGTATAAAAAATTCAAACTTCATAGTTATTGTAAAGTGCTATTCATTGATGTTAAAGACCTTATGTTGAATAAAAATCAAATGGATCTGCCATTGACTTTAAATTGTTGCGGTTTCTTAAAAATGCTGAATAATATTGCTTTGAATGATAAAACTCTAATGTCTTCACCCACACACATATGCTTTGCAAAAAAAAACTCCCTATACAACAATTTCCACTTTGACATTACTGGCTTGAATTTTGGTAATCAACAGACGCTCACACAATTTACTGTGATGTCTAATATGAACGCCTCAGATGATGATGTGCAAATCACTGTATGCATTAAAATTGCTTTTCAATTTCTCCGCACAGACATATGTTGAGCTGTAGGGTGAACTGTCCCCCAGCCTGCTCCTCAAATACCGGAAGCCTCGTCTCTCGCAGAATTGCTTTGGATGTCGGTGAAGGTGTGAGGTGAGATGGCACAGGAGTAAGGCCAGAGATTGCACCCCATCTCTGTGTAGGAGGCCAGTGCATTACAGCCTGACCTGTGTGGGTCATTTAGAGAAAGCAATCAATCAGGCAATCTGGGAATGGATGTGTCTAGTAGGAGTGAGATAGCAAGGTGCAGAGTAAAATAGTGCCTCTATTATTAAAGGCTTTTCCCAACCGGAATTGTGCTGTAATCATGTGGCTGTAGGAGCCATTAAAACAAACCATTCTTTTGAAAAAAGCTATTTGAGTACTGCATGGTAACATCAAAGTTGAAAGTGTCTGACAGTGGTAATTGGCATCCCCGTGATGTTTGTTGGCAATGTTGCAGTCTCTGTACAGAGAGAAAGTTGGAGCACTACTGTGATACTAGCGATCAGTAACTCTCTCTCGCCTGATATGAACTCGCATCGCCCACTTGAGCGCCATGGCTCAATTTGTCTGTATCACGTGTTCTTACCACTAGGCAACAGCTCCAGCTGTTTGTGAGGTCTTGCTAAAATCTGCTGAATCTCAAATGGATGGATATATAGGCAGACTGACAGACAGATTGATCTCAATAAAGCTGAAGATCAGAAATATGACAATATTAGTGCATGATCTTTAAAGGCTTTCATATGCGTCTGTATGATCTTAAAGTCTCTGTGTTTCAGCTTATATGCCATTTTTTATTGAATATATACATAAGATTTCTCAGAGCTTCAGATTTATGCTGAAATAATTAATATGTGGATGAACTCAAGCTGAAACGCGTCTGTGTGTTCAGCTCTGATTCATATCTTTAGCTTTTTCCCCACATATTTTTGGATCCCATACACGAGTGACTCAGTGCTTCTCTACAGTAAGTTGGCGTGAGCTTTTTCAGACACATTTTACAAAGACCTACACACAAAACTAGTGTTTTGCAGCAATACCATAGATAGTACCATAACCACAGAGGAATCTGTCAAAGTTTCCTGAAAGAACATTATTTCTTATTATTTCTTAGTTATTTCTTAGCATTTTATAGTCTGTAGAACTTTTTGCTACTTCAAAGAACCTTGAGTAACGCTGAAAAATTCTAGGTTCTAAGTTGTTAAAGGTTCCTCATGGAACCATACGCTCAGACAAAGAACCTTTTAGGAGAATAGGAGTGTATCCAGCATCTTTGGTTTCATTTTATTCATCCCTGCTGTTGCGAATCACCCTAGATTTTCGCTTCCTTGAAGAGAAACTAAAGAGCATTTGGATGGTGATTGCTGACTAAATCAAGTTCCTAGTTAATCCATCTTACGCTCCAATATTCTTCATGGACTTCATTTCACATGGATGGACAATACCTCATGAGGAGATGCACTGTTGATAGAGGCCATATTCATTCATCAGGGGGGTCTTTAGGTGATGGATATGCAGCTTTCACTGCAGGACTTAACCCATCCATCATCCACACAGGAGGTCGGGCCTAAAGATCAGAACCCAGTCACAGAATAACACTTCCATTCAGCGACAGCCACAGCCGCATCAGCAATTAAAGTCACCATTATTGTAACAGGCATCATTTACCATGTATTTAATGCAAAGTTAAGTGGCTAGTTGAGCTGGAGGTATGTTTTTCATGCATTAAAACCAACGCCCCATGTATATATATATATATGGCTGAATGGAATAAGTAAAAAAATGTTTAACTTATTTAAAAAAAAACATATATATACACGTAAAAAAAAAATCACATATATAATTTTAATTTTATATATATAAACCACGGTTATGCCATGGTTATGAAAAGGGATTGCTATCTTTCCCTGTGCTGGAGGAGACACCGCCATCCCTATGACTGTATAACATTTTCTTATTCTCTCTGTATCCATAGTGAGTCCACAGTGATTAACACCGAACCTTTCTGCAGTGCTTAAAAAAAAACTTTGATATATCTTACATTGGAACAAACTATAAAAGCCAGCAGTGCTGATAAAGTTTCTCACACTCATTACTAAATTACATAATCCTGTGAGACTCTAAACTGCAGCCGTTCTGAGAAATTTTTACAGTGCTGTTCAAGAATCTTAGTCTACATTTAAATTGTGAGGATTATACCAAAAGTTATGTTGAGTAATAAAATGAATAAGAAATGTTTAAGATTCTGCACTTTTCAGATCCTCTATTCAGTGAAGCAAATATGTGAGATTGACCATGTTATTTCTTTCATTTAAAAGGTCAGGTTTCCTTCTAGCATTAAAGCAAGATTTATCAGATCATTTCTCATAGATTCTCATGCTGGGATAACATGGATCATCAGGTTTTGCACAAACTTGTGGAGTCCCTGACAGATTGAGTGCATGCTGTCCAAC
>JBAJNP010006915.1:0-24114 GCA_036877545.1 Yasuhikotakia modesta | reverse complement strand
TAGATAAGAGCTGCTGCTTATCTGCTAGCGCTTGACACTTTTGTCAGGCTAACGCTATTTCCATAGCTAGCCTTTAATTTGACAAAATTTACATTCACAATTACATGATTGACAATTATGCAGACATCATCTGACTGATCTGAGGGCAAATCGCAGCTGAAATGCAGGAAGTATCTTGCCTGTGCTTGTTAGAAAAACTACTGAGCAGTCAGTAGAAAGTAGCAACAAACTCGTCGGTCACCATCAATCTATTAAAGATCTGCGCCAGAAAATATCACACCTTTAAAGCAAGAAAACGTTAAGCTGAAAGTCTTACAACAGACCTGATAAATACGATAAACACACAAGATGCCGTCAGCTGCAGAGGGGATTCGTGAAGCTATCTGTAACATTTGTGGTTTGATTGTGTGTGATAAACTAGTAAAAATCCCTGCGTCTGCGCGTTCATTTTGACTGTATGCACGCGCTATAAATCCACGTTTCTTCAGTGTCCTCATGTTTTAAGTAACATCAAGCAGTCCTGCCCACTAACAACAGGGCTTCATTTTATACTGGACACCATAACCGCTAAAATCCCAAATCATATAGTGTATCTGATATCCCAGTGCTGGAGGTGGAAATTACATTTGGAATATGTGCAAAGGAATGAAAATAAAAGCAATGAAACATTTTCTGGAATAAAGTGGCACAGGCTAAGGCTGTTTTCATAGCTAGCATTTAATGCTTCCAAATGACACACAATTAAATAATAAAAACATGCTTTTTGCATGTTTGCATCTTGAATGGCAACAATGCAAAGGTCTAAAATCTTTTAATTTGAATAAAAAAAGCCCCATTATAGATAAATGTGTCTGAAACACCCAGATACACCAGCCGGGCCTCCGCCTCGGTTTGGTCGACCCGTATTAAAACTCAAATGCACCCTAAACAACCAGCTCTGCAGGAACCAAGGGCACGGTGGCTATATAGTGAAGAGAAGGCAGGGTGACAGACTGCTGTTCGACTCCATTAGCTGCTATGTGAGAGAACAAGCTCCGCAGCGGCACACGACCTGTGAAGAATCGAAGATGTCTTTAAATCTAGGGGATGAGATTGCCGCATTAATTCTGAAGAGGCTGTAATCTCTCAAGCAAATCAAATTACACTCATTAACCGAGGAAGAAAACTGCCTATGTAATAAGTGAGTATTAAAAAAACGTATTTATTACCAATAATCAGGCGTTTAATATAGAGCAAAGCCCACAACCGGTTTAATTTTTTGCTGATTGGGTGCAAAAACCAGAAGCTGAGTGCGTGCGCTCGCAACGGCGCGGCGTACGCGGTCACGCAGGGTATGCGGCGAGCCAACGCGGTGATTAAGGTTAAAGAATAGATGCTATTTAAGCTTTAAGGTCGTTGTGCGGGCAAGCGTAGCACCGCTGAAACGCGGCCGCCGCCAGCCAGCGCGCCGTCGTCTCATTAACGCAGCGGAAAAGCGACTCTTCCTTTACGATTTCCACAGCATCCAGGGCTAATTTCCTTCAAAATAAAAGCCTTTTAATTACATCAGAAATGTTAATGGAAAAATATATCAAAAGAGAGATAAATACAATTCGCCTGCATAAAATCAATTAATGGGAGAGGTCAGTGTCTCATTCATTTCTTAGATTAACATAATTACCTATTTTTCTGCTCCTCATTTACTGCTTGATTCATTCGGGACGCACTCCTGTCCCCTGATTCCTACGGAACAAACACAGGCACTGCGGCCTAAATTAAATATCGCCATCTATACACAGTGTCCATGTTATAGCCACAGGCGCCAATTAATTGACTTTATTACGCCGTGATTTATATTGTGCATCATCTCGCCGGTGCTGTGAGTTCTAATTGCTTAAGAAGTTAAGTTCTTTGGCTATTTCCCAGAACAAATGGTGTTTATTAACACAGTCTTTGGAAAAGTTGGGCTGTTCTATGAAACTATGAACTCTGAGTTTGACAAAAATAAAAAAATGTAAACAATTACTTAAACATCAACATTTTAATTAGCAAACATCACTGCAAACACAAAAACCATCTCAGACTGAAAATGTTACACCACATCTACAAACAGTGACATTTAGCACAACTCACCGTTTGAATGACATACTGTCACAGTTAAAACAAAGAAACAATTTGTTGTTTCAGACGGTTGATAAATGATGGTATCAGAGCAACATCACTGTGGTGTAGTGTTGTGTAAAGGTGTCTAAAGACTGACAAGTGGTTTGGCGTGTTTAACACATGACGGCTACTTCAGTGAGACCCAAAGCTTAGTGTCACATAAACACTTTATAAACATTGGGCTGTAAGCATAATTATTTTGATTGTGGGTTCTTGTGAGACTCCTAAACTTCAACATCTGGTTAAAATATGTGGTGTTTTACAGATGACACACACACTCGTGTACAATGGAAACGGAAATTCAAGAGGGGGCATTATTTTAAAGTGTGCTCATCTGCTAGGGATTGTGGGATAGGTGAAAGCAGCAGGAGACACTGACTCAACAAGTCTAATACATTACAAGTGCTGCTCAAAGTCTGGACATGTATATCTAAACATCATGAGAGCCACATGTTCCTCAACAACATGTAAGTTCAGCAAGCAACATTTGGTTTTGCGGTAAGCCGTCTAGTTATTAGTTTGAGGCCTTGACAGACTGCTAGCTGTTCAGCTCTAAATACAATTGAAGTTGTCAATGCAATTTTAAAACATTTTAAAAGGAAACAAACCCAGTTTTATTTACTTGAAATGGACAACAGGGGGAGAGGGAGAGAGAGAGAGAGAGAGAGAGAGAGA
This sequence comes from Yasuhikotakia modesta, assembly GCA_036877545.1. Taxonomy (NCBI): domain Eukaryota; kingdom Metazoa; phylum Chordata; class Actinopteri; order Cypriniformes; family Botiidae; genus Yasuhikotakia; species Yasuhikotakia modesta. Next base: position 21,297 of record JBAJNP010006915.1, on the reverse strand, counting down.
GAGAGCTTCAATTCTCATTGGACACAGTTTTTAATTTCAGCCATCCTCGTTTTGAGTTTTGATGACCCTCTGTGTCCATAACTTCTGTCCACTGTCTCCATCTGTCTATCTGTCCCAGTGTCCCTTATAAATACCCCCTTATCATTCCATGTGTCTGCTGTGATTTTATTAGGAAGATAAGGAACTCATTTAATGTACACATCTTCAATTAGATTTTTCTTATTGGCAAATCCTAACACAGTTTTATCAGTAACAGATTAGGGGAGAAATTAGCAAAAGAGTGCTTGATTAACAGTAACTACACTCATTTCATCAAGACTTTAATACAACATTTAAAAAATGTTTTGAAAGTTCCTTACATTCGAAATAAAAGTTTTCGTTACTTCACAGAAACCTTCCTACATCTTAAGACGTTAGCTGGGAAATCGTGTCTCTGGTGGAACTTTCTTGTGTTACGGCGTGACCCTGTGGTAGCGTTTACCCTAAACTGCCTTCATTTCCTCACACTTATTTTCTCCATGACTGAGAAAGGTGTGAAAGATGTGAGCAGAAACAGTAAATAAACAACACAGTTATTTTTTTTGGGCGAACTATAAGTAACTGAGCAGCACCACACCACTAAAGCTTAAACACACACACCTTAAAATATCCTCCAAATATAGCACATTACCCGATGGGACGTGCTGCCATGTGTGGCCCTCATGGTGGTTCACTGTGGAGAAGATGAGGGGAGGAATCAGCAGTATTTTCTGACTGTGTTATCTTGTCCTACGACAGACTGAATCAATCAATCGCTGCACCGGATCTCGCTCCCTGCATTCAGCACTTAACACTGCAACCTACCTGAGTCTCACATGAACCAAATTTCATCAACAAGTACATTCAGTGCCAGGGCAAACAGCAAAGTGATAAAGATGGGATTAGAGAAAGACGTGTCTTTTTATGCCAATTTCATCTCAAACACACACAAAAAAATTAGTGAAAGATTCACTGCCATTTTTAAACCCTAATTTACAGTTTAATTAAAAAAACAGGGACTGTGAGGAAAAATAGGGCTAAAAAAAACTAAACTTTAAATCTTTAAACTTTTGCTTTACCAGTTAAAGAAATTACATCAACCAGCGTCTATATATATATATTCCTGCTAATTAAAAAAGCAAAACTTTACTGTAAAGATTGTGTAAAGTGTAAAGAATCTGAACAAACCCTCGTTTGCATTCATTCATCTGTTGCCCTTCAGATATTTTATTTTTTTCTTTTTAAAATTACATTTTTCTAATTCTGGCTTTCCTTCTATTTTGTTTTTTGGTTTGTTTTTTCTCTCTCTCTCATTTTTTCTTTTTGCATTTTAATGTTTAATAGCAGCCCTTGGCTATCTGTGGGCACAATTATTAGATATCCGCAGAGAGAAATTGAAAAATTAATCATACTCTCATAATTTTACACACGCGCCGATCCTTGAGAAATGGTTCATGCTTGCTTTCAGATCAAATACGCCATCCGGGGAGCAGAACAGACTGCTTGTGCACAAAACAATTGCATTAATATTGCAATTAAGAGATTATTTACTAGCTGGGCTTTTCATCATCTTGCACGCTGCCTGAATTATTGTGTCGTAAGATCTAATGATAACAGAAATGTTTATCATAACCCAACAATGAGAGTTTATGAAGACAAATTACAGTCAAAATAGAATACAAGCGTTTCACTGAGTGTTATATGACAGGAAGCTGCGTTGATAAGAGAAGACAACTTGGAATTTACCCAGAAGCCCTTTCTCCCTCTCAACCCGCGTGACATGCATGACCCACACGATTCACACATACAAAATTGAACACACACACACACACACACACAGAGCTAAAAAATAAGACAGGAAGAGAGTATTTGCATTTTGGGTAGACTGTGTTGTTTGTTGTGCTAAAGACAAAAGCAACAGCCACAAATAAGCAACAGCGGCAAAAAACACATGAACACGTTTCTGCCTATTTGCCTTCATAATGACTGCAAGTCATGCAACTTTTGCATGCAACTTATGCAAACATTTTAGAAGCCTTCACCAAACAATGCTAAAGTATTTACATGTGTTGCAAAACACACTCCAGCTTTATATGCATGATATGCATAATTTCTTTAATCTTAAAATACTTTTTCCTTTCTCAGCCTTAAGATAACTGTAGCTATTTCACAACATTGCTGTGTTTGAAAAAACAGATCCAGACACAGAAACAATTGCTCAACAAGGTTTTGGCAGAACTATCTGTTTATCTGACCAATGGGAGACAGATAATGCAAGTTGCAAGGAATGCTGGGAGTTGTAGTGGCTGGTGACTGTCTGTCACTTTTAATTACAGGGCTGTAGTCAAAAACATTTGACTACAGATTTCATCACTGCATTCACCTGCATGTTTGTGATTGGTTGAAATGCTCAACCGCTGAAAAAAAGCAACAACAGTAGAGTTGAATTCAATGTAAGTGGCCCTAAACACGATGCTTTTCACGATTAGTAAATTAGTTTTATTAAATCACCTGTGCAGCGCTCCTGAAAAGCGCAACATAATTGAGACCACAGCGAGTGAGAAAACATAAAAAACAAGGAGAACGACTGAGAGAGAAATTGACAGAGCGTGTACAGACATAAAGGCCCTGTCTTATTTTCTGTGCCATTTGCTGGCTAGTGCTTTCACGGGCCGTCCCATTACATCATGTCAGAGGTTGTAAACAAGCAAATAACAACAGCACGCAGACACCCAGAGCGCCTCGCGGTCGCACGCCCCTCCACTGAGAGGAGAATTGTTCTGTCCTCTCTTCCATGCTGCAAAACATTTGTTTCTTTATTGTCCATGTAAATAATACATCATGTTTGCCTTGCCCCCTTCCTTTCTCAAAGTAGAAAAAAGAAAAGGGCTGGATGAAGGATTTATGCGTGCGGCGCGCAAAGGGGAACTATTTATGGTGGGCGTCATTCCTAGAATGCAAGGTGCCATCACTGATATTTATGGTCAGACATCATGACACTGACAGGGAAAATCATTCTCCAAATGGTACACAAGCAGTCAGAGACGGCACCATTTCTCTTTGGAATAGAGGCCGCGTCAGTCCTAGGAAGTGGTTATTACAGGCAGGAGTGATGGCAGAACAGAGCTGTGATGAACAGAACTGGGTCTGTCAGAGGACCACGGGTCACACTCGTTCACTCTGAACTAACCGAATGAGATTCTGCTCTGAAGTGGCTCTTCAACACTTTATTTCTGAAAGCATACGGGCCGCGCGGCACGTTACACTTACAGCAGCATCTTGTTACTTTTTGGGTTAAAAATGAACAAAATCTATTACTGAGCAGGAACATGACAGATCAGTGTTTAAACCATCTCATGACCACAGTTCACAACAGTAAGTTTATGAAAATGGTTTATAATTTTCACTGTTGTGTCTGATTTCCTGGGAAATGTTAGTTTGACTTCAACATACATACAATAACCTGCAGGTTCATGGTTCAAACAGAGAGGCTAAACACTTTAATACTGTCACTCTGTTGTACCTTAGATCACCCTGCAACTGTAATAAACACGCTGAAATGCACAACTGCACATTGCTCTATTCTGAATCCTTTACATTAATGCATCCCACACTGTGCATAATTTACACCAAAATACAACTGACCCTCTCAAAAAGGTACTACAGTCATTGGGGAATCCCATAATTCTCTGACATATACTGTACATATGAAGGACCACCATATTTTCATATATGCATTTACAAAAAGAATATATTGCTATGGTTGCCATGGTAATTCTTGCAAATATAGTTGCGGCAGACTAAGTCACTGTGGTCCCTCATGGGAGCCATTATTACACATGTGCCACAAACAGCTGCGCGTCCTGCATGCGGTTTATAAGGGTCATGTTTTCTACAATCTTTATGTGCACCATAAACATCTTTATAAAGTCATCTGCGATTTAAAACTGATGAAGATTTCAACCACCTTCACATATAAACAAACAGCTGCGTCACATCATCATCAGATCACGTTTATTGTCATTGTCGAGTCTTTAAGACGCGTCGCCGTGCGCGTAACTCGCCGTGCGCTGCGGGAACGATGTGGGACGGACTGGCAGCTCACCAGAGATCCGGTACTTTAGTGTGACGCGCGGCTCTCTGAATGAAAACTGACGTCTATTATCTGTCTATGGCCGGCAGATTATGAATAAGAAATAAATGCGACCTCAGCTACAGCGCTTGTGCATTAGTGGCGGCGCGCGGGAGCGCGCACACGCGGAAAGCGCACCTTCGATCCAAACCTCCAGAGCACAAACGCAAGATGCCTTAATCTCAGACACGTGCAGCTACACGGATTAAACGTTTTATTGAAACAAATAAGTGTTTTAAAAACGGGCCGAAAGGCCTAGTTTCAATTTCAACAGCGCATTTAACCCTTATCGTCCCGGTTCCTCGGGGACCGTTCTATGTTAATTGGATCTCCATCGCATTTGCATTGGGGGTGTTAACAAGCACAGTCTATGAATATTAATTACCCAGAAGTTTTTGGTCCTCTGAAAAAAAATACTTTTCTTGATACATATTAATTCTGTGAAGTTTTTTAAAGTGAAACGCTCATTAAAATTGCACAAGGCCAGAGCTTCAGTGTATCCCCATGATATCACAGCATCTTTAACTTTATCCCTTATAAATTGGGTCAAATTATCAGAAACAAAAGGAAATGCGCTCCCCTAAGTTTGCTTTGCATTAGCTTGTATGTAAACATTACCATTCACAACAGCGCTACGTCTGAAGCGATGTTTTCATGCATTTTTACGCAACGGGTGTGTGTGATTGTTTCGAAAGCGTGAAGGATTAAGGAAAGGCAAGAGTTATTATTTCATGAGAAAACTCAAACGGTGCGTTAAGTTGAAATCCTCCCTCGCAGCTTTTAGGACTCCAAATAAGTCATCTAATACTAAAACAACACGCATGCATTTCCCACTGCAGCCGCAGTCAGACAGCTGCTTGGAACACCTGCTCTGAGTGTAGAGTTCCCCTCTTTAACACACACACACTTGCACACACACACACGCACACACACACACACACGCACACACACACGCACACACACACACACACACACACACACAGGCATCAAAGGCCATCCAGCCTCACCAAACAATAAAGAGTGCCTTACACTTGCTAATGGTACCAGCATATCAAACATGTAGGCCATGCACATACATTACAAACACATACGAATGGACCCCCATATTAAAGAGGGGATGCCTACATCAAATGTAGGAAGTTGAACAATAGGATGTTCCTTTTCATACACATGCACTGATGCAAAACCCACCCATCCACACACACACACACAAACACGGCAGCCACTCCAAACCCGTATACACACACACACACACACACATGGCAGCCACTTCAAACCCGTATACACACATACACACACACACAATCTCTCACTACAGCACTTGTCTCCATAGCTGACCATTTGACCCAATATCCATTAGTAGCGCAGTTTTCAGCACGCATTCTTACATGCATGCTCTCGACAGCGAGACCGTCCAGTCTGGCTGTCACACACCAGCGCAGAGAAGTCCCCCTCGTCTCCCTGCTGTCAATCAAACCCCCAACAGCTCATAAACAGGATGTAAACTACTTTAAACTCGTGTAGTTGCATTTATTGCAGGGCACTGCGTGTCACGGCCACATATGAGATCAGAGGCGCCAGTCGCGGCGTCGCAACCGTATCCGCCAGATTCCAGACGGCCTGCTCTAAATATCACCCCTGCAAATGAGAGAACTAACCCATCAGGGGGTATCAGGGGTGAGAAGTGCATCGCTACACAGATATATTGCCTGCAACAATTAGTTACATCCCAAAAAGCAATATGCTTGAATTGCAGCAGCCGCAGCCTTTAGAAAAAACCCTGCGATCGAGACCTCACGTTGCGCGAACGGTTTTTGTTTTTTTCCTCTTGCAAATAATTATTTCTCATCTCCTTTCTGCGTACAAGCACATTAATGTACAATTTCAATCTCCATCTGTACTGTTATGAATCAGATCAGCCATCAATCGGCAGATTCAGCCGAGAGATTCATCTGGTAATAAAACTGTCACCTGTTCCAGGATAAAGACAGATGTTGCCAGTTGGGTGATAACATAATTAAACCGTTCAACGAGGGATTCCATAAAATTATCACAATTGAAGGAAGCACTAACGTTTTACCAATAAAGCAATTTGGGGCAATATTTGGTGTCATAACTCCCCCTCAGAAATAGCAATAAGTTTGCCTTTCTCTAGTGCAATCTGACAATATTAACAGTTTACAAGCAAAAAAAATGGGCAGAAATGCATCAGATGCGCGCATAGAGAGAATCAGATGCACGGGTGGGCGTGCATGCGCACGCATTTTACTACACGCTCTCTGTGGCTCTGTTCCAAACCATAGTGAGCTGTCTAGAGAGGCAGTATTTTAAGCCATCATGCGTCACTGTTTCGAGATTCCTTCAAAAACTGTGTTTTTTAGACACTATTCCTGTGTGAACATACAGGTTTTATTCAATGGTGGAAAATGTTAATTAAAAAATGAATTATTTAACCCAATATGTGTGTGCTTGTATTTATGTTTAATAGAGTATTATGGCGTTAGCTTAGCCCCACCCCAAAATCTATTGAAATCAATTGTAAGCCGATTGCCCCGTATGTTTTGCATATAAACACTGTTTGTATGATGCACAGACCTGCTGCCTATGTAGAATGTGACAGATAAAATATTCTTATACAGACATATTGCATGTTTTTATTATATATTTAGATGAACATAATCGCATTTCCCACATTTCAAACCTCTAAATTTAATTTATTCCTTATTCCATTTGCACTGCTATTCAGACTGCTAAGGCTTGCTTAAGGTGGCCAAACACACGCTGAGGTACACACTACCCCCGCCCCACCTAACCCCACCCCCTCGCTCTGGTGGCCTTGTGAAGGGGTTTCCTACACGTTGCATAATGCAAGCTTTCCATTTTCTTACTCAGAACGCTCTACCTGTGACCCACCCAAAATATCGCCTCACTCACTTCCTGTGGCTACGCCCCACTCAGCAAGGGCGAAAAGAGAACCGGCCAAAAAAGCTGGTAATTGGCTAGTCTTATCTTACCATTTGTAACAAAGTGCGAGTCTGACGGAACAAACTAGGATGGGTTGGACCTGCCATCAAAGAAAAGCAATTACTCCCGCTGTATCTTTTCTTGTCTGTCTGTTTTTCTCTTTTGCGGTTTTAAGTTGATGCTGGAACGGTTCTGAGAGAGGGAGGGTGTTTTAAAAAACCTCTCAAATATGATTAAAAAAAGACTGCCATGAGACAGGGCATTAATATTTAACATTTGAGGGCAATATTAGCTGAGGACGATTCCTGGCAATCGCTCTGTAAGTCTGAGTCAAGCGTGGCTTGCTTAAACCTGTAAGAGATTAAATATGCGCTGACTTAATCGGTCGTAACTCTTTGGGAATTGTGGTGTATACAGGCTTGTGTGCACAGGCGGAAAGAGGAGAATACAACAAATTTCTTCCCATCCTTTTAAAGAAAAAACAACCCAATTTTCCTGACTTAGCATCAGTAAATCTTACATCATGTTCCCAGAACAGAAGGATGAGTCTGGAAACTGATCCCAGATCAGAATTGTATGACGTCATTGTCTTTTTACAGCTGTTTTAATGCTCTAGATACTCAGGAATGAAATCACACAAAAAGTTGCAGTAAAGAACCTGCATCTTATTCACTAATGACCCACAATGCAATGGGTTCTAAATGCACTTAAACAGAGGTGCACATTATAAAAAACATGTAAAATTAAAAAAATGCCTCCTTTCCACAATATGTAAATTAGACTTAATAACAAATATGTCTATTCACAAAACTCAGCACTATTTGCCAAAGTTGCGCTACTTCTTACAACACAAATGCGACGACAGGTAACCAGACATGCAGTGGTGATTTACAGTTTCAGATCTTACTCATCTGCTTCATCATTCACAACTCACAGCCAGCCTGCAAACTGCAAGGGGGAACCATGTCGTGCAAATTGCGCCCCGCACAGATTTTTAAGGGCGTATTTGCACAAAAATGTTGTTTTGGGTGTGTTGGAGCTGTGCAAGAATCCTTTTGCGAATCAGGTGCTAAAACAACAGAGACGGCGCGTGCGAGAAAACGACAGTATCAGCGGGCATAATTCATTCTCGGTGAATTTCCCCCCGCAGTGACTTCCTGTTGCAGAAGTAGCAGAAAAAACAAAACAAACAAAAAAACTTAAAAACACCCAAAATGTTGGTGTTACAGAGCAGCAGGCGTCTGTATTTTCTTATATCTTTATCTCTGCGAACATCTTCACTTCCTCATCAAAAGATGCTGCTAAAAACCACAACTTCTCTTTCTGCCTAGCTGAGTGCAAGACAAGACTGCGAGCGTTCTTTGAAGGGGCGCGATGACAGCCAGCGCAGAACGCAATCAGAACAGGGTTCAAGGCGATCGCGCTTTCTGAAGATCGCTGTGAGTTCTGAAAGACCGGTTTCGGGTCAGAACTTAGGTCCGAATGAGGCATGGTTGTGTCATATGATAGCAGAGTTTTACCAGCTGCAGAAATGTGATCTGTACGATGCCAGCGATGCGTCTGTGATGCGTCAGTGATGGCTGTGTGGCCATAGAAGGATGTTTGTATTGTGAATAGGGAAATTCCAGGTGGCTGCGCTCACTGCTGAAACTGATGCGACGGCTGACATGCAACAACAAAAAAAAACACATTAGCAGCACAGAGAGAGTGACAAAAAACTAATGAATGATATTATATATAACATAAATGACAAATATATAACATATAGATTTATAGTAGTAATGTATATATTTTAAAGATACATGATCAAATTATATTTAATAGTCTATATAGTCAATATGTATCTATAATATCATTATTCTGTTTTTCTTTTCTTGAACATGTATATAAACACACACACACACACACACACAACACTGTTACACAAGTGCTTTGTATCTAAATTAAGCGCTGCATGTTTGTGGAACTCTTTGATGTGTTTTTATGCCGTTCTCTTCAATATTTCCACTAAACCAGAGTCCTGATTCCAGCCCTTTCCTACACTGCATTTCTTGGAACTGCATCCTGACTCCATCACAGGGATGTGTGCCTTTCCCGATCTTCCGGACCACAGACCGCAGAGAAACGGATTGCTCATCGGAGACGACATTTGTGCCATAATGGAAATGTTTAGCATAAATGCTGACAGGGGTGGTCTGTCCCTTTAATTTTGGTGAATTATATGCATAAACCATTTAAAGAGAGGATCTAAATTCACAGAACGCAGATCAAAGACATTTAAGGTGCTTTTATTTGACTCTACAGTCTCTGCTCTGTCTAGAGAGGTTCCATTTAGGGCCGTGTCTCTTTTATATAAGGTAATAGCATTGGGGATTTGACTTCCTAATGGAGATGTTTAAATGAAGCTTATGGTCTACTTCCCCCCAAATCTGACGAGTTGGAGAAGATAAATTTCCCTGTCAAGGTCAGGATGATCAAACAGATTACAATTATTTTACCCCTGGTCTTTATTAATGAGCGTTGTCTTTCACAGTTATGTCGTCTAATCGGAATAGATGACATGTCAGCTTCCAAGTTTGTTGTTTTTTCCACACATTTATAGAGTCATGGGGGTTTATAAATTGAGATGTTAAAACTACAGCTTGTCGGGAGAAAACGGGCTTTCGCTGTTTACAAAGATCACGCAAAAATACAACAAACCGACCTGCAGGAAAAATTCTGTCAGTTATCACGTCGAATGCTTGATTCTAGAAAAAAACAACTATTAATGATCAAAACAGATAGAATACAAAATATTGAATTAGAATTAAAAATGAAATATCAACTCTATACGATTCCCTACATAGACAGCTACCTACTAAGGCAACACCATAGCACACAAGAAACATTACGAGCAACTGATCTGAAACTCTTCTAACAGAAACAAGAGACTAAACTTACAATGAGTCCAATTACAACTGGGTTCTGTGTTTCTTAAACATGGCTGGAAAGTGCTTCAAGTTACCATGACAATCTCTTTCTCTGCCAGTAAACTAAGAGAACTAACACGCGGTTGCCATCCAGGCTCATGGCAGCACGATAAGACTCTCTGATTGGTCGCAATCACCATAAAACGACGCAGTAATGTGCAATTGCCTTCTCTCTGATTCTCTGTTTCTTGATTCGCTCCCTTTCGTTCAGCGTCAAACACACACGCCTGACACCATCAGCCGCTCATGCTCTCGCCCTCTCTTTATCTCTCTTTCTTCCTCCTGCTTTCCTTCTCCATTTCCTCGCCTTCATCAGAGTTGTAACCCCTGTTGTCTCAGTCGAGTGAATCAGATTTTGAGCCCCTGGCACAGAATGAAGGCAAAGTCAACAGGAATTAAGTTTCAGTGCAACTGTTTACTCAACTGTGGCCTGCAGTTATTGAAATCTTATCCAGGGTTTTGTGTGACGACTGCAGTAATGAATTCAGTATGGCTGTGATTTTCAAACTGACAACATCACGCTAACGCCAAGAAGCACAAAACAGGCTGAAGCTGTTTGGGGGCGGGGGAAGGAGTAACCGGGAACCAATCAGAGACGTGTCTGATTATTGATTGACAGCGATACACAAGTTGGGTATTTTTTAAAACTACGGGCCATTCTGTGGTATTCTGGGAAAAAAGGTCACATTTTATAATCTCACTAGTAATTAATTTATCCATCAGTATTCAAAAGCATATAGAAACATGTGACTCACTTTGATTATGATCAGACAGTAGTTTATATAAAAATGTAAAAAAGTTAAAATCAACAAAAAATAAATAAATCCATAAAAAATATAAATCAAACCGAATCACACAAATGCCTGTAGTTAATAAAAACACTTCATTATGAATCAGTCACTCATTCAGATCTCATGACTGAAAGCAGAAATGTAAACCCAGATTCGGTTCTATGGTCCCATCTATGGTTCTATAAACCCAATACAAAATCATGAAATACAACCAAAACAAATCAGTTGTGGGTTTCTCTATTTTCGGACCCGCAGTCATGCCGGCCTGTCCTGTCGACAGCCATGTTACTCCATCAGACAGCTACATCAGCGGCTCCCCAGCCTACCAAACCATCTCTGACAACATCTCCCATAATGCCGTGGGGCGCAGACGACACGCTGATCTTTTCAGAGCTGCTATATGGAGTCACGTGGCAAACACTCACACAGACAAAAACAGCCTGTCTGTTTATTTCAGTGTGAGTGAGGATGTTTTGGGCTATATCATTTTTGTGTGATAATAATGGCCACATCACACTTCCCTCGTGAGCGTTTACAACGCGACAGGTGAAGCCTGTGCCATCCAGACGCGCGCCACACTTACACAACTGTCCTGAATTCTGTTACACCTGCGTATTTTCAGCGCAACACACCTGATAAATATTTCACCTGAATGCAGATGCAGTGTTGACGGATAAACACACAGGCAACCAAAAGCACAATCACAGAAAAAGCACTTAGTGAGTTTAAAAATTCAAACCGCCCTCAATATACATAAATAATCATAATAATGTGTTTATGTACTCTGAGAGGGGGTGTGATGATTAAATATTTACAAGCACTTAAAGAGGGGAGAGAGGATGCTGTTGACATGCGTTAATAAAGGACAGGTGAAAGAAAGAATAAATAAAGAAAGAGAGAAAGAAAATGGGGTTACCTGCTGTTGCTGAAAGTTCACAATTTCAGAAGCTGTGATGTCAGAGGAGGGTGTGACACTTTTGGGCTGGACTTCTCTGTGACCCTCCACACTAGCCGGGACGCCGTTCTGACTGGCTGTTCCGTTGCTTGTCGCCTCTGTCCCCGACTCTTGCATCATGACTTAAAGACCTGCAGCCAAAAACAAAAGTGTTAAACAAAAATCATTTCAGGCAAACGTCTGTTTCTCTCCGTCCTGCTCAATTTCACTTTCGCTGTCTGTGCTGTCCACTTCTCTGTTTTGCAAGCTTGAGTTTTACATAAAAAAACACAACACAACTTATTTTTACCAACACTTGTGTCTTTCAGTACAGCCGCTTCACAAGCATCAGAGTGAGAAGGTATAGTGAGAAACGAACCCTCATTTTTGTTTGTCTTTCTTGTTTCTGCTGGGCCTGAAAATGAAGAAATGTCTTGCATGGGATGGAAACACAACCTCGGTCACGTCTCAGCAGAGATGAGGCCCAAGAAAACACAGTCCCTCACAAACAAAACTCGTTCGAATGAAATGGATATATTTACTTGCATCGCTCCCAGAAGATCAACAGCTGGTTGGTTTTTTAATGGGAAACAGGGCAGGAGAGTTGGACGGCTGACAGATTGCTCAAATCAAAACTTCTCCACAGAAGTTCAAATCCTGGGTGTTCAGTTAACGCTGCGGTCTCCGGCCTACACGCAAACAAACAAACCCAAAATATTCTGATGTACTTCCAATAATACATTATACTTTAATGAAGGCTTTTCAAGCACACAAAATGGCTTTTTGCTCTTCCAAACCAACCCGCAGTCCTCTCACAAGTCTTGCTCTCTTTCCCTGAAGGGTTTAACATACAGATCTATCTGTCTGCTCCTGAGATGGACACTCACTTAGAATTATACATTTGCATTGCCAGCAGCCCTGGCTGGTGTCTCATAGCCTCGTTTCAGACCATTTTAATGAAGCTGACCAAGTCGGGCAGAAGTAAATTAACTTGGCTTATTAATTATTGATATGATGCAGAATGAATGCCCTTAAAGCAGTGGGTGCTAATCACACAGGCAGGTGAAAATTGAAAAGAATTCAGATTTATAACGCTACCCTCTCAGACAGTAATAAGGCGCTTGGTAATTGTTCATCCAGGTTTGGGGGGAAGAGGAGGACAAACACACTGGCCATCCACTCATCTGGCTTCCATTGTCTGCTGCTACTGGAGCTGATGCTTGCAACAAAGAGAAACACAATCAACACAATAAAAAGCCAGATTCAAACTTTTAGTTTCCACAAAAGCACCACAGCTAAAAGCTCAACTAAACCCTTAATCCTTTTCTTTCGTTCTTCAATAGTCTGTCCTGTTTCTACAGTGCTTTCTCTTTTTCCATCCCTCTGTTCTCACATTCTTCATTTTCATCTTTCTCCTCTTCAGCAAAAACTGATCTATACACAAATGACACCATGTTCAACCAGACTGTCATTTAAAGACGAACGGACCGCACACTCCACCAAACAAGCTGTTTAGCCAGATTCTCTCTCTCTGTTTATGCGTTTAGCGTCTCATTTGTTTTCTCTTTTTTTCATTGTGTTCTATAAAGAGGGTGATAATGGCTATTATGCATGCACTGTCATTCCATACTAAATTTTCATAATTATAAAGGAAGGGCGTAAATTTGCGAATGCGCTGCATCTCTGAAAGTAATCACGAGAATGCGCCGGGGGGCTATTTTAATGCATGCGAAACTAGTGACCCACAACAAAGACGTGTAACTGCGACGGATGCAGAGTAACGCGCACATGCCCGCATGCACGTCTGAAGAGGGCCATCTAAAATTAACACCCAATTAATTTTGGAATTGACAAACAAAATGAAACCCATAAATCTACTTTCTCATTAAATTTCACCACGGAATAATTCAAAAGTGGCAATATCACGCCCTAAAAAGAGGGTGAAAGAAAATGTCCATTATCCATCACAAACATCAAATAGATGGAGGAAAAATAACCTGGTGGACGGGCATTAATAATCTCAAAGGCATTTTGATTTAAGCTATTGTTTTAATGTCTGACTCCAGCGTTGCAGTTCTGTCGCATTTGGTAGCGAACGTGCAGTTCTGTAATGCGTTTTTTTTACACCACAGAATTCTGTACAAAGGACATTATGCGCTTTTGGTCGTGAGATAAACATGAATAACAGACAGCCACACACATGAACCCCACGACCCCTGCAAATCTGAAAGACTTGATTTGTTTATTTACAGTGTTTACTGAGCCGTTAACTAAAAAGAGTCTTAAGACAAAAACTTCAAAATAATGGAAACTCCTGCAGAGATTAAAACCCCGACAGCAGGAACGATCAAACAAACCACCGTCATCAGATTTCTGCACCTTTTCCAGGCAGAACGTCTGCTTGCTAAACACTACAAGTGTTTGGAACAAACAACAGATAATACAACAAGGTCAGAATTTTTGTTTGTTGACGTTTTTCTTGGTTCATCTAATATTGCGAAGGCAGGAAAAAACACACACAACACAGACACAAAACACACACACAACACACACGCCACACCTGGCTTACATAAAAACATAAACAAATAATAAAAATCAAGCCTTCCCTTATTTATTATTTCCCAGGAATGGACTGCAAAAACATGTGCAGGAGTGTTTATGGAGAGTGTGTTTGTGTGTGCCGTGCACCAGCCCGGAACGTTGACTCCATCACAAAAAGATTCTGTCATTCCGGTAAGTTATGAAAGCCCACCTGCTCTCACAAGCCAGTGTTCTCACAGCACCCCTGTTTACACAAGCGCTCAACGGAGGGACAACAGTCAAGATAAGCAGTCACAATAAAGACCAGACCCCATGATCACTGTTGTTTAGGTTCAACCGTCTAGACAACACAATGATCTCTATGACAGAATAGGTGTGAGACCGTTTTTGAGATTTTTTTTGTTTCTGTTCCCCAAGGATTCCAGAAGAATTATGTGGCAGCTGTATTTTGGCTATAGTGCTTCAAAACAAACAACAAACTTTAAACTTTTTTGTTATCGCTCTTGCAGTCTGTACTTTAGGTGGCGCGGCCCAAAGTCTGTTTGCTGTCTGTCTGATGCATATAACAGAAAAAAAAGACTTCATCAAGCTGGCCAGCACCACTGTGATTGGCTGAAAAATACACACACACACACACAAACACACACATATATATACATGCATATAGATTTAAAATATTATTATGGCTTTTGTTTAAGTTTATAACATTCAGTTTACAGTATGTTAGCTCAATTTATTTAAAAAAATTGACCTAAAAAACAACACATACATTTATGTGAGTTCTATTTACATTTCTATACACGTGTCTAAACGTGCTCACACACACACACACACACGTATATAAATCACACATTTTTGATTGTACAGTATCAGGTTTAACTAGGCATCGCTCACACACGCTAATGCTATCTGCAGTACCTGGGCTAACACTGTCATGTGAAGAAGAACTGTTCACCACTTCTCACACAGGAAAGGACAGCAGAAACCGAACAGTGTCTGAATCTCACTGGACCTCTTCAGAACAAACACCCCTCAGCACATTCTGAGAGGAAACAAACCCGGCCCTCCGGTTCAGACCAACAGGTTTGTGTTATTTTGTGTTTCCTTCAGTTTGCTTCTGCACCTTGTAGGGCGAACGTTTGTCCACCGGCTCCTACAAACAAAGCTCGCTATTTGTTTAATAACTGATTGTTGCCATGACTACAGTAAACAGGGGGAAGAAGGGCCTTTTCTTTCTGTTTATGAACAAACACATCTTCTCGCAAAGAGCAATTTAACATTAACCAGGTGGAATGATCAACAGATCCCATAGGTTACACAGAGGGCAAGCTGTAATGTAAACACTCTTCAGAGGAGAAAGAGAGAGAGAGTCAGACGAAAGAATGGACAAGAGCGGGAGAGCGTTAATGGAGCGCAAGGTCGATGCAAACGCGGGCCATCTTGAATAAACAGCTGGGGGAGAAACACAAGACAAACAAACAGTCGCTCTTCTGACATTTAAAGAAGCATTAAGATGGGTGGGCAACAGCTGCTGGCCACCAGAGTCAATGTGAACAGGATGGGGGTGGGGGGGGGTTACTTAAGGGGGGACGGGGTCTCGCAGACCATAAGCCTTGGCCTGTGTAACCAAACTGCATCATCCTTACTGCCTGGATAAAAAAAGCTGCAAGGAACTTGTAAAACGTGTTAATCATCACCTGCATATACTAGCATTTACTCAGTAACTAGTGCCTGGAATTATGAAAAGCTGAGGGTTGTTGTTTATTTACAGTTACATAAAGTGTAAAGTTTGATTGTACAGTCAACATATTTATGATGATAATGAACGAGGAAGTAAAAAACAGGACTGTACATAAACAACATCAACCAGATTCCATTACAGATGAGAGCCGTAACATTTACCTCATATTTACTGTCATTACGTCTGTCACACGAGTCAAATGTGACCTGACAGCTCGAATGATAAATCATCATAATAAACTTACAGTTGTGAATCACCTAAGCTGAGGTGTGACTGAACGCTGAACTGTTATCAGCAGTGGCGCTTTAAGATCTCGAGTGAAAATACAAAAGCTACAACTCCAGCCCAACATCTGTATCACCCAGAGACTAACAGAGATCAAGTGTTTATCACCACCATGTCTCTGGAGAAACATTCAACCGCAGCTCAAGTCAGATGGACAGTCCCTGAATCAATGTACTGCACCATATTTAGCATGAAACAGCAACACACAACAACACATAATGAGTACTGGAAATACACAATAAACCATTTTCTTCCATTTTTGGAGAGCGCTGGAGAATCAAACAGCATAAAGTTACATATGGGAATATCTTATATCATTATATAATAAGTAAAACAGAAACTCTTACTGACACACAATGGCCAGTTCTGTGGAGCTCTGAACTTGTGTTTACGTTGTAACGTTACTGAGGATAAACTCTCAGAATAAACATTCAAATCTACCCTTAACAATTCAACAGTGCAGTTTTTCTTTAACTTCCTGTTTTTTCAATCCATTCGCTCACACATTCATTTCATTTTCCTCTCTATAATCGATTTTTCCCTGTTCTGAAGAGTGTAAAACAACTGATACAGGGTCTAAACACATATTTATCACACATTTATTGGAACGCAATAAGATTTTCATGCATGAAATCAAGATTAAAACGTATCGCCAGAGCATCACTGTGTGTCAGGGGTTGGCGTTCTGTAACATTGTGGGCGATGAATCTTAAATATGAAGCCATTATTGCATTACAAGCCTGAGAAATGAATGAGAAATGAACAATCAGCATACCATTAAAACAAGACAACTCCAGTAGAGAAGCTAAAAGATTCACAGTTTCCAAAGGTACACAAAACTATTTGTCTTCTCTGGATGAATTTACGACAAAGTCTGTGCAGCGATGAAGGCCAGACTGTGCTGAGACAATGATAGAACACACAAAAGTAAGGCAGGCCACGATATTTTTAGCGAAACAGCCAATGGAGACCAAAGTAAATAAGAAAAAGTCTAATGAGTTTTAATGCAGCGGGTACCAGGATAGAACGAGCAATTTTGGGATGTGGAGCTACAGTCAGAAGCGGTTTACAGCAAATTCCTGAGCGACTCTCCTTCAAGCGACATTGAAGGATTTATTCGCAGACAGCTCGTGATGATTAGCACACTAGCACGACGGCCAGGAGTCGGTCACCGCTCGTGAGGTCTCGCCGCGCTCATGTGAGGCATCGGGCTGCAGGGAAGTTGCCTTCACTCAAAAAGCCCCACAGCACACCGGACAAATTAGAGCTGTCAAACACCAGCACGCACTCCGCTAAGAAAACAAGGCATTCAATCTCCCTCATCCGCTGGGACCGGCCAAAGTGCATATTGTTTTAATATTATTTAAAAGTGTGTCATATATTTTTAATCATTGTTACTCGAAATTCGTGCAAAAAGCGTTCCCATGGGCGGAGAGAGTGCGGACGTTTGCGCAGAGGAAATGTGTCAACGGTGTATTTGTGGGACGGGGAGTTTAGCCCCAGCGAACTTTGTCTAATTAATATTTTCAGTCTACACCGCGAGAGGGCCGGTATTATTAGAAGCATTGTCACGGGGGGCGTTTACCCAGCTGCCCTGCCATGGAGTCAATTGGCATTAATGGAAAAAGCAACAACATAACTAAAGCAGACAAACGCTGGATACTCAACGCTGAACCACATATTAAGAAACACAATTACTGTACACACACGGGTGTGACGCGTCACGCAGCAACAGCAGTTTCCTGCGGTGTGACATGCTAAACTTCACCTAAAACTATTCAAACGACACCTTCCTAATTATTGTGCAATTATTATGAAAGAGGTTTTTTTATGACCTCATTTTAAATGAAAGGCCGCATGTAATATTTGTAAAAATGTTTTTTTTTTCAAATCATGGCAGAACAAAAACAACAGAAGCTGATTAAATTTTTTTTATAATTTATGAATTGTATGCATTAAATAATAAGACAAACCCATGCAAACTACAGTCAATAAAACAATAAAATAAAACAATGAAATCTTCAACAAACTTTCATTTTTATTCAAAGTACCGCTGCGTGGTTTGGTGTCGTGGCATAGTTTAAACATCTAAGGTAAATGCGTCCCACGCACTAGCAACAGCTAGGTTACTGGTTTGAGTTTCACAGATACAGTATGTGCAACACAGAAATACATAAAATAAATGCCTGAACATACTGGAAGTCATACTGGCCAAATGCATGAATGCAAACATGTTACTGGTCGACGGGTGTCATTGTGGATCACAACGGTTTTCATTTAACAGAGAACCATGATGGTTCAACCAGATGATTCTCTTACCATGATCTCTGTGCATGTCAGACACACCGTGTTGGATAGACACGCTACTGCATTATTGTGACTGCACATTCAGTCAGCATGCACACAACTGTTTACTGGAGATCACTTGTATTGTTATAGGCACCAAGACGAACTCACGATTACTAGTGGTTTTTCACCACAAAATGACAAAAAAAATACCACAAATGGCGTCACGATTTTTCAGAAAGGGACTGTGCGTGCACGGTGGTTTTATTTTATAGGCATGTGACGTGTTTATCGGGCATTAACATGCTAAAGATCTCAAGCCTTAGAGACCTTGCATGCAGAAAGCTTCATTTTTGCACAAATGCATTTGCTGTCGCAGTCGTGCATCTTGTGAACAAAAGCAGATTTTAAAGGGGAACCCCGAAAGACAACTTTGCAACATTTAGGAATCACATGATCGCCTCTGTATTATTATGATTCTTCACCACAAATATCAACCACAGCATCACTCTGTATCGTTTTCATCCTGTACGCACAGCCAATATCGAGAAAGGAATATTGCACAGCTGCGAGGCGCTGCTGCCAAAGTCTAGCGTTATGCCTAAAATGAAATACCTATCTGATGTTTACTACACAACGCTTGTTATGAAATGAGCGGACATATGGCACCTTCTGGCAAGCTGCTATCATAAAGCTTTTTCTATGCCATCCATGTAGCCGCTTACCCAGCTAACAGGAAACGTTGTCAGAACGCTCTCCTAAAGTTATCCAAAAACGTTCCTGCAATAACATTAGTGGGATTTTCTTCTTAATATCAAATATTAAATAAAAAACTACCACTACCACTAAGTACTGGAACATTTTAAAAACATAAAAAATATCTTTAAAAATTGAATTAACGTTCATGTAACCAAACGTCTAAGAAACTAGCAATTTTGAAAGTTCCAAAACAACATTTGTTACATAATGAAATGTTAGGAAAACATTCTTACAACCTAAAATTGCTAGCTGGGTAAGGAGCATCACAGCGCTAAACGCTCCAGTCAGTTGAGGAGACAGCAGGGAGACAGATTAACACGTGAAGCGGGTTAAAAGGAATCAGTCGAGTCCCCGTCCGCCATTAAACAGTTAAACCAAAGGTAAAGGGCACACTGGGTCTAAACAGCAGAAGACCTTGCGTGAAAGCGACGAGCACTTTAATGGAATCAGCTTTTTAACAACTCTTTTTGTGCGTTAAATACAGTCCGTGTCAGAGAGATGCGTCCCACCCATAAAGCAAGTGCAATGACAACGTACAGCGGGCCCTAATGCAAGGACACAGTCCATCACGCCATTTCCCACAATTCCCAGCTGATTAGGGTCATTATGTTGGAACCCTGATTTATGCTGTCATTTCCTCTCACCCGATCGTGCATCAATGAATCTTAATGAATTGGTAAATAAGGGTGAGGATTACACTCGGAGACACCGAAACATCCCTCACCCTCCACGCCAACAGATTTATGGAGCCAATTAGGGACTAACGGAGAAAATTGGCTGGCAGGAAAATAATATTCTTTATGGTACAAAATGGAAAAGCATTCGCGCTGAAGGGCAATTGTATTGTCAGCATTAAGTCCATAAAATATCTCCTCGGCCTGGAGAGAGAGAGAGAGACAGAGAGGGAGGGAAAGAAAGAGAGAGTAAGAGAAAGAGAGAGAGAGAGAGAGAGAGAGAAGATTGACCAAATTTTCTGAAAATTAACAGTAACATAAAAAAACAAAAATAAAAACAATTCACATACAGAAATCATTTATGAACATGTTAACTTGTTAACAACAAAACGTTAACCTTGTACGATTTACTCAAGTGCAATAACTCATCATCTTCAAACTGTATAAAAATAAATAAACTTGCTCATTGTGTGACTAAAAACGGCATAACAGCACATAACAGCCTTTAAACTGATCAACATGATCAAACAACAGCGCCCGCCGCAGAACCTCTCACTAATACCCCGCTTCAATTTTTAAACGTCTTTGTGCGATAACAAAGGAGAACAGAAGCCAAGAAAAAAACGAGAATAAGCCGCTGAGAGACGCAGGAGAAGAGAGACGTACCTCTACTTATTACAGCCAGAATCTTAGAGGTGCTTTCATTGCGCTAACGAGACCCTGTTATGTATTACATATTGTGACTAGACTCACAGCGGAACGGCAGCTCAAACACAAGCAGGCCTGTTATTAGACTGAGGGCTGGAGAACGCTTGTGTGAAAAGAAGTGGAAAATTAAAGCTGAAGTCAAGCAGGAAAAACCTTAATTTACTGGCATGTACAGTATGCAAATGAGATTACTCTCTGCCTAACTGCATCATTTATGTCCATAATAACGGCATCATCATTATGGGACTCAAATTAAATTACAGCGTAATTAGCATATCAAAGTGATTGGTTAAAGTTTAAAACAAATACCCAATTTTCGCTAATGAAAAGCGGTAATCGTTGCTCGTGTACAAGTCAAAATGAAAACAGACAAAACAAATATGTGTTTTCGAAGGGGCGGGGAAGAAAAAAACACGGGTTGCCTTGTCTGCGTGGTGTTTTCCTGATCGTAAGACCCTGTTGTGAATGAGAAAGGGGCTGTGTGTGTTTGGTAGT